>JARYZH020002516.1:0-15289 GCA_030021035.2 Notholithocarpus densiflorus
CTACAATATTAGTCATTCGATTTCAGAAGTTTTTCCATGTGCCATTTATGAAAACTTTGGTCTTTAACAGGAAGCCATGGAGATAATAGCTACTTCCTCTCTAATGGCTTCTGAGAAAGATGAAGGAGCAGAGGAAAAAAAATCAGATACCCCAGAGAGCTCTTGGGATACATGGAAGCGGGGAAGTATCATTGGTGCTGCTGCTTTGACTGGAGGAACCTTGATGGCCATCACTGGTGGTATGGGAACTGTTGGTTTTACTAGAGTGGATATCTTTCGTCAAAAATTTTATGCTAATATGAACAATTGTTATTTATCATTGACATTATTTTATTTTATCACAGGCCAGGCTGCCCCAGCTGTTGCACAGGGTTTGGGTGCTCTGGCTCCTACATTGGGCAGTGTTGTCCCTGCGATTGGAGCTAGTGGATTTGCTGCTGCAGCAAGTGCCACAGGATCTGTAGCTGGTTCTGCTGCTGTTGCTGCATCATTTGGAGGTATGTAAAATGGAATTTCTTTTCTAAAATTTGTGATTAACTATGAAGTGCTAAAGGATAAGAGGAAACAAATTTCTTTTTTAGATAGTTTTTGCTTTTGGCTTTATCCATTTAATCGGAAAATGTGTTGTGATCAGAAATTTAATGTCAATCTTATATAGGATGCCATCTTCATTTGTTTATTTGTATAATGTTTTAACTGCTGTTGTAACTAATCCAAAATATGAAGTAAGAAAATTACAAAGTGCCCAATCTAGCTTTTCATGTTTTTTAAGACTGTCAGTTTACAAAAAATTTGCCACTGAATGTATGTGTTTGCATGTGTGTGTATGTATGTATGTGAGAGAGAGAGAGAGAGAGAGAGAGAGAGAGGACTTAGTTTGATTCTGTGATGTTTGCAAACAGCCTGGTAAGGGTCACAGTCCTAAATAATACCAATTTACACGGTAATAGTGGTTGTTAGAAAAGATAAAACATAACTTTTAATTAATACAATAGAAAAGGCAAGACCTAATTTTGACACCATGATAAAAGTGTGGAAAAATATAAATAAGAAAATAAAGAAGAAAGAGATGGTAGAAAGAGAAAGAGAGAGAATGTATGAAATCAACATGGTTCGGCCTTATAGGCCAATAGCAAATGGCTCATTGATGGGTATTCATAGTAGACTTCCTAGAGACTAACAATACTTAAAATACAAATAGAATTAGGATTACTTTGCTTGTACGCCAAGTAAGACTATGCTTACTTTTCTTGCACTCAAAGTAGAATTAGATATAGTGAACCTAGATTAAAGTTATAATCGAGTTTGGGCCTTGATATTTTTTACTGTGGTAATCTATGCAATGACTTAATCTTGATGTTGTGAAGTTTGCATACAATCTTGCAGAATCATAACCCTATACAAAACCAATCTATGCACTATGTTAGTTAAGGACAGAGACTTCAAAGGATTCTACATCTTAAACCAGTGTTTTGTCTGGAGTATAATGTGTATACGACTGCTGAAAAGCAAGTTTAGGAACATCCTCAAGCATTGCTTCTATATCTTAAAATTGAAAGAGAAAAAACAGTGTACAAGGATAAAGCCACTCATACATTTTGCATCACAGCTGCTGGAGCTGGCCTTTCAGGGACTAAAATGGCTAGAAGAATTGGATGCATTGAAGAATTTGAGTTCAAAGTAGTTGGAGGAAATCATAACCAAGGCGTGAGTCCCTTTATCAATTTTATCTGTATTTTTTTCCCTAGGGGGAGAGTGTTTTAAGCCTATTTCAAGCAGGTCCCACATTGGAATGATGATACAGCCAATACTTTTTCGAGTATTGAATGTTGTCTATGCTCACTGCTCACAATTATTAACATAACTTTTTTCCCCCAGCGACTAGCAGTTGGAATTTTGGTTTCAGGACTGGTTATTGATGTAGAAGATTTTATAAGACCTTGGGAGGGTCATTATGATAACTTGGAGAGGTATGAAACACATTATTACCACATTATCTGAAAAATAGAACCTGTATTCTTTAGTAAGGTTGGAAATTTGTATTTCCAGAATTTGATGTAGGCTGGCAGTTTCATATGTATTTGCACCCCCCCACCCGCCACCCCTCTGATCTTTCCATTTTATATCCTCTGGTTTCATGACCAAGGATTTGCCACCTATGATCAATTGATTTTATATGGTTTCATATGATGCATCATCAATTTATTCTTAATCTAATTTTTAAAAGATCTTTTGGTTCTTCACAAGTGGTTTTTCCACTAGAGACTTCCATTGCCTAGAAAACAGATCCTCATGTCTTTCTACTTAGTGATTCATATTAAAGGAGTGCAATATATAGGTATGCTCTCTGGTGGGAATCTAAGAATTTGATTGCATTGAGCACTGCAATTCGGGATTGGCTTACTTCAAGTATTTTCCTGAACCTTATAACTCTCACTACTGATGACTGTCTATAGGTTGCATTTTAATGACTGACAACATTTTCTCCTTTTGAAGGAGTTGCATTGCAGTTAATGAAACAAGGTGCCATGATGACCGTACTAAGAACACTTGTGGCGGCATTGGCTTAGCCAGCTACATTAATCACAGCATCTGATCTTATAGACAGCAAATGGGCAATTGCTATGGACAGGTTAGTTATCTTTTGTTTTGTTTTTTTGTTTTTTATTTTTGGCCTAGGGAAGACCTACTTATCAAGATGGAAGATATAGGAAAGTAGTCTTGAGTTTCAATATATGCATATTATACACCTCTGATGCACGGACTCGGCATCCAGCCTCTCGCACCCGCGTCCGACGCGGCGACGCGGGAGGGACGCCGCAGACCGCGCGTCGGTGCCGCGTCGTGCCGCGTCCTGCGACGTGGATCTCCGGACTCGCGCCGACGCAGCTCAAATCGGGCCGACTCGGGCCGTATCGGCCGAAATCGGCGAAACCGCCGAAATTGCCGGTTCAGGCCGAAACGCCCGAGTCAGGCCGAAATTCAAAAAAAAAAAAAAAAAAAAAAGGTGCGCAACGCACCGTTTCAACTTAACCTAAAACCTAGGACTCTCTCACAAACTCTCACTTCGTCCAAACGCTCTCTCTCACTCCGTCCCTCATCTCTTTTCTCTGTGCTGTGCGGTCTCTGCGAGCTCGGCTTCAGGTCTCCTCTTGTCTGCGAGCTCGGCTTCAGGTGTGCTCTCTCACACCAAAACCCTTTTACGATTTCTCTCTTTTAAATTGCTTAGAAATGAATTTGTGAATCTGAAAGTTTGTGTGCTTGGCTGTGTGCTTGTTGTGAATTTGAAATTTCTCTCTGTGTGCTGAAAGTTTCTTTTCAATCTTAGTTTTATTTAGTTAATAATTATTACTTATTAGTTATTACTCATTGTGATTTGTGAATATGTGAACTTGGGTTTGATTTATTATTAATTTATTTAGTTAATAGTTATTATTTGTAGGTTAAATTGAATCTATTGAATTTACAATGGACGAAGTTACTAGCACAGAAACTTCACCTTCATCTAATCAAGAAGTGCCAAATGATGAATCTCCTCTTTGGCAGTATGTGACTAAAGTAGAAAAACCACTCGGTGCTTCTGTTAAATCAGGTGGAAACACATACTTTAAGTGCAACTATTGTGGTATAGTTTACATGGGATCCTATTCTAGGGTTAAGGCTCATTTATTACAAATTTCTGGCAAAGGTATTAAAGCATGCCTTAAGGTGACAAAGAGCCATAGGCTAGAAATGCAGCGAATGCATGATCAAGTTGAGAATGATAAGTTAGAGAGAGAACGGAGAAGTCAAATTCCCTTACCCCCACCTCCCCCAGGCCATGGGATACCTATTTCCCCATTTCGGAGACAGGAAGGGAGTGATACTGATAGTACAAATCCGGTTGATGGTAAGAGGAGGAAGGTGACTATGAATTCTACTTTGGAGAAAGCATTCCAGAATAATGCTAGACATGATTTGGATAGCAGAATTGCTAGGATGTTTTACACCGGTGGGCTTCTGTTTAACTTTGCAAGGAACCCACATTATCGTAGTTCCTATGCATATGCTGCTACCCATAGCATTCCAGGTTATCTTCCTCCTGGATACAATGCCTTGAGAACAACACTTCTGCAAAAAGAAAGAGCTCATGTTGAAAGACTTTTGAAACCAATTAAGGACTCTTGGCTTGAAAATGGTGTAAGTATAGTTTCTGATGGATGATCAGATCCACAAAGGAGGCCTCTTATTAATATTATGGCTGTATCAGATGGGGGTCCAGTGTTTATAAAGGCAATTGATGGGTCAGGTGAGTTCAAAGACAAACATTATATTGCTGGAGTGTTGAAGGATGCTATAAAAGAGATTGGACATGAAAAAGTTGTCCAAGTCATCATTGATAATGCTAATGTGATGAAGTCTGCTGGAGCTCTTATTGAAAGTGAGTATCCTAAAATATTTTGGACACCCTGTGTTGTCCACACTCTCAATCTAGCTTTGAAGAATATTTGTGCAGTAAAAAACACTGAAAAGAATGAAGTTACATATGAGGAATGTAGTTGGATTACACGTATTGCTGATGATGCATCCTTCATACGTGTTTTTATCATGAACCATTCAATGAGGTTGGCAATGTTTAATGAATTTTGTCCATTAAAATTGCTCCAAGTTGCTGATACTAGATTTGCTTCGGTTGTTGTAATGTTGAAAAGGTTGAAGTTGATAAAAAAATGCCTTCAAGCCATGGCTATTAGTGACCAATGGGCTTCTTATAGGGAGGATGATGTTAGAAAAGCTCAAAAGGTGAAAGATATGATTCTAAGTGATTATTGGTGGGATAATATTGATTATATCCTTGAATTCACAGCACTCATTTATGATATGCTACGAATAGCTGACACAGATAAGCCTTGTCTTCATCTTGTGTATGAGATGTGGGATTCAATGATAGAGAAGGTGAAGGCAGTAATATATTGGCATGAAGACTTGGAAGATGATCAGTATAGCTCATTTTGGGGTGTGGTGTATGATATACTCATTGATCGATGGACTAAAAATTGTACACCACTACATTGCTTGGCTCATTCCTTAAATCCTAAGTAAGTACATTTATTTTCTATTTTCCTTAGTTCACCCTTTTAGTAAAACACACGTTTAATCTATATTTGTTTTTTAATCTTTAACTAGGTATTACTCCATTGAATGGCTTTCAGAGAATCCAAAACGCATCTCTCCACATCGGGATCATGAAATTTCTATGGAAAGAAGCAAGTGTTTGGAGCGATACTTTGAAGATGAGAATGAATTAACGGTGGTGAAGTTTGAGTTTGCTAAATTTTCAGGAGGGAGGTTTCCTTCACCAGATGTCTTGACAGATAGGTGGGCCTTACAACCTTTGGTTTGGTGGCAATACTATGGCTCCGCATTTCCAACTCTTCAAACCCTTGCCCTTAAACTTCTTGGACAACCTTGTTCATCCTCATGCGCAGAGAGAAATTGGAGCACATACAAATTCATTCATTCCTTAAAAAGAAACAAAATGGCTCCTGCACGCGCTGAGGATTTGGTATATGTGCATTCTAATCTTCGACTCTTGTCAAGGCGCAATGAGGAGTACATACATACAGCAACAAAGATGTGGGATATTGCAGGAGACTCTTGGAATGAGAGCAACATACATGGAGGAGCTGGAATTCTTGAGAATGCAGCCCTTACACTTGATGAGCCAGAGTTGGAGGCCATGGTTATTGGGAATGCTAACACTAGTGCTACTACTAGTGAAAGTGAAGTTCGAAGTGAAGCTATTGATCTTGAGGAAGATGATGTTGGTGTTTGATTGTCTTGTTGATTATCTTTTATTTTGTTTTAGTTTCAAACTTGTGAGTTGTATTCTAATTTCCGAACATCATAGAATGTTTTAGTTTCAATCTTGTGGGTTGTATTTAATTTATGAACATCATGTTTTAGTTATTATTTACTATTGCTCTTAAGTCTTAAATTTGATATATGTTTATATAATGTGAAAAAAATATACTTAGCAATATATTAAAAATATAAATATAAATATTTTTAATAATTTTTTAATCGCCGAGTCCCACCGCACCCGCACTCACCTTTTTCAAAAATTGCCGAGTCTCGCACCCGCACCCGCACCCGCACCCGAGTCCCGAAACGCACCCGTGCTTAAACAGGCAACAGTGTGTTGAGTGGTGACCTTCATTTATGTGCACAACATAGGAATTTCACTGATACGCTGGTTTGCTTGGCCAAAAATAATGAATTTGGAATACCTGTTTCTTCCAAGAGGGATGATTTTCCCACTGTACCATGATGCTCTGGACTATACATGATTTTTTCATCAAGGTAGCGGAACGCAAGTAGCTTTTTTTTTTTTTTTTTTTTTTTGGGGTGGTGATATAATTGGATGACATTCGTTACACATGACATCCCAATCCCGTGAACAGGGTCATCCAGAAGTTGCAAAATGCTCCTGGTAATTCTGGAAAAAACTAGACGTACTTGCTATTAGAGAAGGGCACATTATACTGCAGTTGTTTTTTTAGTTAGTCTTCAAATCCGGCAACATTCTTCATGGTCTTTGCATGTGTGCATTGAATCAGTCTCTTAAATTTTAGCATTCTCACTATCAGGAACACAAATTTGAAATATTAGTATTGAGCATGAGTGATTACTGAGAATCCTGGTTTCCCTCTCAATTTAATTCTAGCCTCTCCTTTCTTTTTGTTTAGGTCAGATAAAGCTGGGAAGTTGCTTGCTGAAGTGTTGTTGAAGGGATTGCAAGGAAACAGGTAGGAAAATTTCATGTTAATTTATAAATATATTTGTGAGATTGTTGGTATCATCCCTAGCTTCTCCATGCATGGTCCAGGCCTGTAACACTCATAGGTTTCTCACTGGGGGCGCGAGTAATTTTTAAATGTCTCCATTGTTTGGCCGATGCAGAAGGAGATAATGGTAGTGTTCACTTTGCTTCATGTTTGTTGATAGATGGGATTGTTGTTTCAAATTTGTTGATAGATGGGATTGTTATTTGAGTGAAGTTCTTTTTTGTTATATTTTTGTAGCTGGACTTGTAGAGCGGGTTGTTCTTCTTGGAGCACCAGTTTCAATTAAAGATGAAAATTGGGAGGAGGCTAGAAAGGTAGTTGGCTGCGTTTGTGATTTCTTGATTGGTTCATTGTACAAGCTTTTCTATACTGCTGTTTTTTTTCAAGAGCTTGGTAGTGGTCCGTTTTACTAGAGCTTGGTAGTGGTTTGCAGATGGTTGCTGGCAGATTTGTGAATGCTTATTCCACAACTGATTGGACACTTGGCATTATTTTCCGTGCAAGGTATATAGGTCATTCACATGTAAATTTGGATATTGTTTTTGTGAAGGAGGATATTTTTGTAGTTCTTATATTATCAGCAAACATGAGAAGAAAATGTTGTGCTTGTTTCAGATGCTTATATATTGCTTGTGAAAATAAAAAGACGAAAATAAATGTGGTTTAGATTGATGTTCTAGACTAATTAGAGTTAAAAGACTTGCAATACAAGTAGAATCAAGATTTCTTTGCTTGCACACCAAGTATGATTGGACTAGGATTTTTTTTCCTTGTACACCAAGTAGGGTTGGACTTGGGCCTTGACTAGAAATTTTCCTTTATCCTTGATATCTTAAATACTGCCCATTATCTTTACAATAAAATTATGAATTATGCCTCACCTAGTTATTACTACTTGGAGATGATTAGTTAATTATAGACAAAAGTACACTATTGGCTCTTAAAATTCTAGGGTTGTTTTCATTTTGGCTCTTTACATTTCAAAATTTTCATTTTGGCATTTATGTTTGATTTTGTTATCATATTGGCCATATTATCCATTTATGTTATTAATTTGGTGATACCTGACAATATATGGGGTGATGTGGCTTAATGGACACCATTTATTTGGTATTTAACGTTTAGATTACTAACAGAATTGGATGGTAGGCCAATATGAAAACGGAATAAAATATGAAGAGTTAAAATGAAAATTTTGGAACGTAAGGGCTAAAATGAAAATAACTCCAAACTTTAAGGGCTCAAAAGTGTACTTGAGTCCTAATTATATGAAATAGATTGCCAACATAATTAATATATATCTGCTAGGAATTTCTTAAACCCTATGGTTTATTGTTAGACGAGGAACTCCCACCATTTATAATTGTGACCTATTATTATTATTTTCAAGTTACGTGATACCCTGAATTACTGCATCTGATGCACTGCTATTTGCCTCCTCTACCTCTTTTAATTAGCACTATCTTTGAATTCAATACTTATATAGAACTAAGAGGTTTTACATGTACAGTTTACTTTCTCAAGGATTAGCTGGTATTCAACCTGTTGATGTACCTGGGATTGAGAATGTACGTACTTTGTTTCCTATCTTTCTCATTGAGTATTGTAATTCATGCTCATATTTTGCTTTATTCAATACTGATGATTCTTCCATTGGTTTTGCAGGTTGATGTAACAGAAATCGTAGAAGGCCACTATTCTTATCTCTGGGCCACAAAACACATCCTAGAGCAGCTTGAACTAGATTATTACTACCCCTATTTCAGAAGCACATTTTCCAAACCCCAGGAAGAAAAAGCTCTTTAATTTTGGTCTCGCTTCTTTTCTTTGGTCTTACACTTTACTGCTTTTCATCTTCTTCATTTTTTTTGTTATTATTTATTAATAAACCTTTCTTTCTTTTCCTTCCTTTTTATATGTAATCTATCTTCTTTTTCAGTAATTAGCTTCAAAGGTATTTAGGCCAATTATCTCAGATATATTAATTGATGCCTTAATTTGCACTTATTTGAGGCTGCAGAAAAGAAGTGCAGTAGTAGGGCAAATATTGGTGAAACATCAAGAATGACATGATGTGACACAAAAAGGTGATTAAAAGCATGAGTAAGAACTGAGAACCTTTATAATCCTCGCTCCACAATGCTCCTGTTAGTGTGTGCTTTTGGCCAAAGAGTCACAACTTGCTCAAGTTTTGATACCTCCATTCATGATCCTTTCCTTCTCCCTATGGCCAGTTTGAATTATCATGGGAAAAATGAGATGAGATGCTCCAACTCTGAGTTGCTTGCAAAGTGACCGCTTTTGGTTTTAGTTTGGAAAATTAACTCCCTAAACTAAAGAAAATAGTAAGATTGCACGAATCCACTTTTTTCTAACTTTTGTTATTTATTTGATTTTGTTGCTACATTATTAAAATGTAGACACACAAATGCTGAATCCCAAGGGGTTGGTTTAATGGTTACCAAAGCCTCATGAGATATATGATATCTTGGGTTCAAATCTTTTTACTCTTCATCTTCGGGCCACTTTCAAGGGATTTTGTTTAAATGTTTTTTCCTTAACTAGGTACCATAAATGTATGTATTAAATTTTTTTTTTTTTGAAGTATAGGTTTTAATCTAAAATTTTTAAATATGTGGGAATTTTGAAGCCACCCACAAACAATGAGGCTTAAAATGTAATTTGGATTTGTTTTGGCCGCCCATACATACTATGCTTGTTAACACACTTGTGGATTTGTTTTCCTTTACCTTGTTATGTGTCAAACTGGGATTGGAAGGCTTTTAGATCCAAGTTCTTGTTTGGGAGTGGCCAAAAGCCTTATAAGTTAGTGACATTTCCTTCTTGTTCCCCTTTATGAGGAGACAAAGGTTCAAATCCCCCATTCTCATTGTTATAACTATTAGATTATCAAAAAGATGAGTCCAAAACTGGTTGCTAAAAGGGCTTCCTCTCAATTGCTATTGGTGTATAGATGACAAAAATGCTCTGTCCTACACAGGTTATCTTCCCTTACTTGAAGAGGTATTGATGTGAGGGTGGATCAGGGCTGGCCCAAGATTGTTTGAGGCCTAAGGTGAGAATTTTATAGGGGTTTTTTTACATCTAAATATCACTTAAATAATATTTATTTATTTTTATTTAATTTCAAATTCATTATTAATTCTTACTTATTAATATGATTCACCCAAAGTGAGCTAATGATAATTACTATTTAGGTTTTACAAATTGGCATATCACCAATAAAAGAAAAGTTATTAAAACATTCATTTTATTATATTATTTAAGTAACACCGATCATATTCCTGTCACATCAGTTTATACATTTTTTTTCCTAAAATTTTTATTAGCTTTTAGCATTTTTCATACACAGTTTTTTTTTTTTTTTTGGTGGAGAAAATGCTAAACTTATTACAAATTTTACTACAAAAAACTTACAAACTAATGTAATAATGAGGTGGCATTTCAACAAAATAATAAATGAGTATTGAATTACTTCATTGGTGACATATTAATTTGTAGGACCTATGTAATAAAACTTGTAATATACTAGCATAACTCTAATATTTTAGGCCTTCTTAAAATTGGGATAAAATATACACCTAACTCACACTTTTTCTTTAATTTAAAAAAAAAAAAAAAAAAAACTTACCGCCCAATATTTGGGGGCGATTTGTGAGGATTATAGTTGCATGGATGACAAATGTGAATGTAAAAATTGTATTTTGAACAATTACTCAAGCTATAGACAATGAATGATGAATGGATGGATTTAATTATGTAAAATTGTAATTTGAAGAATTTCTAATCACGAGTGGAATTAGAAGCATGATAAAATGGGTATATTATTGTTTTTTGTTTACTTGATTTTTGGTGATATAAGCATTTGATGATGCAATTTTTTTGGATCCCAAGCTAAAAAGCTTGACTTGAGCTCGAGTTTGAGCTCAAGCTTGGCTTGACTAATTAATCAAGCCAAGCCAAGCCAAGCTCAAGCTTTTTGGCATTCTCACAAGCTCGAGTTCAAACATTGTTTTTAGGCTTGTCTCAAGCTCAAGCCAAATTTGAGCATTTGATTTTTATTGACGAGCCAAGCTCAAACATGTACTACTCGACAAAGCTTGGCTCGTTTACAGCCCTACTGAAAGTCCTAAGAAGTAAGAATTGAACTAACAGCACATGGGCTCAAGGCTTAAAAAGGGCAAGATCAGTGAGTTACTGCTAAGTATTAAGCATGAGAAAAAAAATGTTGGGAAGGGAGAGTACATGATCTTTGTGCATGTTGGTCATGTTTTTCTTTCAGTGTAATGGGACCGATAATATAAAGCACTCACAATAGGTAATGTCAATGAGAATGAAAGAAGTTGTGGAGATTTTCTATATTCTTTGATTTATTGTTGATGAAGCTTTTTGAACCCTTAATTTAATGGGAAGGGAGAGTACATGATTTATTTTTTTTAAGTTCTAACAATACCTCAACTACCTTTTCTTGAATATTCAATCACACCAACTGATACAGTCTAGCAGTCAGTAACTACTCCTACATATATACAGGTACAGGTGAAAGCACCGATTTTAAAAATATTGCTTGTAAAATAATCTCCGTATGTATAAATCTTCAATTATACAATCCACATGGAGTAGTTGGGAACATGCATGATGGCCAGGCCTGACCATGTCTTGCAACCAATTCCTGGGCCATTTGCAAAGAGTATGTCTACTACCACGATAATTTTCACAATTTTGGCCACAATTTGCCTATGTAGCGAGTTGTAACGTGGTAAGAAAAAAATAATGGGTCTATGTAGGTTCACAATTCCACCACTCACAAGTCGCACGTAAACAAATTGACAATTTTTTTTTTTAAGAAAGTGACAAATTGATAATTAGAGCCTGTTTGATAATATTATTCTAGTAATATTGTTTGTATTTTTTAGAAATACGTGTGTATGAAAAAGTGTATAAAAATACGTATAATGTTGTTTAAAAATTAAAAACATATATTTAAACACATGTACCAGACTTACTGATCAGTTACCTATTTGGTAAATTGGAATGAAATACATTATTACTTTCACCACACTGCCCCCACCATCTTTAAGCACTGCTTGCTTGCTGTAACGTAGCTTCCTCAATTGATTCCCAGACTTCAAGGCCAAGCAAAAGACATCCTCCTTAGACTTAGTGATACTGATATCATTGGCTGACCTACGTCATTATACGTAGTTGCCTAGTTTGTTTACTTTCTAAATTGATACGGAAATGATTTATTACATTTTTGTTTTTTTTTGGGATAAAAATGATGACATTTTGGATAATCAGCCAATTTATGTGCAATTTTCAAGCCCGTCACACATGGTATGTGTATGACAAATGAAATGGGATTAGAGTTAACAGATTATGGGACTTCTTGAAGGGTCAGGGCTAATGGTTGCCATGTTATTTGCAACATTATTCTATTGCCTATTGAATCATTAATAATAAACTGTCAGTTCTTTGCGAGATGGGAGGGCTTTTGTTATAAATCTTTATCATTATAGGGCACATGATGCTTTTAAAATCTAGGTCATTACCACAGAATGGATTTCACATGAGAGAGAGGTCTTAAGTCTTAACAATTCGACTTATGCTACTTTAATTTCCATTATATAACTTCTTTGATAAAAACAATGTGATTCACCATATTGTTTACTCAAATAATTTTCTAAGCCAAACTTAAGACGAATTAGGTGGTCCCTTGGAGACAAAGAAAACTTGTAAGAGCAGCTGAGACAAAGAGAAAATGGTGTGTGCGCATGCTAGTGGGCAAGGATCGGTGCTCCCAAGTAGTTTAGAATGAGCAATTTTTTTGAGGCTTCTTGCTGGTTGCAACTTGAGTTAATTAATGCAATTGTACAAGTGGGGGACAAAGTGAGACCTAAGGCATCTCTTTGTTTTATATTTGTGATCTCTGGATTAAGTGGACTAAATGTCTAGCTGGCAATGCCACTACACTTAACATATATATAAGCTCTTATATATGGCGAAGGCAGTTACTTCATAGTTGCATATTTGGACGTCCAAAAGTATGGATACAAATCATACAATAAGGTTTACATGGGTTGTCATGTTTATTGCCATTGGTGTTGTTGGGATGAAAGGTGATGAGATAGGAAATGGCACGGCCAATTCTCAAAGCAACACTACTTCTTTAGCTCTTCAAGGAAATGAAGATACAGGAGGAAGGAACAAAACCTACAATGAAGTTGAAATCAACAAGAAGAATAGATATAATGGTGCATATTATAGAAGAGGTGGAGGTGGAAGTGGAGGTGGTGGTGGTGGTGGTGGTGGAGGTGGAGGTGGGGTTGGGGGTGGGGGTGGAAGAGGTGGTGGAGGAGGAGGCGGCAGCGGCGGTAGTTATAGATGGGGTTGTGGAGGGGGTGGTTGGTATAAATGGGGTTGTGGAGGACAACCAAAACATGGTAAAAGAATGGGAAGAGGAGGAGGAGGAGGCATGAACAAGAAGGAAGAATATAAGCTAGGAGAGTTTGCCCAATGCATGGGTAGAGGAAGGTGTAGAGGCATGAGATTGGATTGCCCACTTCACTGTGGTGGACCTTGCTTTTATGATTGCCAACATATGTGCAAGGCTCACTGTCGACGGTCCTGATTTGCTTGCTACCTCTCCAATTCTGAACTCTTTCTCGTAGTTGAGTTCTTCAAATATTACAGAAGAATACTATGACGAGTAGTGTTTTTCTTTCCATTCCAAGAATCTTGGGATGGGGTCCTTGGGGATGATTTGGATTTCAGATATTAGCGGCTTTTTTTTTAAAAAAAAAAAGGGTTTGTTTGTATGCTTGATTTTATATTTTATTTTTTGTCTCCATGGATTTTCTTGATGGGAAAAAACGTGCATATTGTTCATGCATGTCATGTGGAGACTCTAGGCTTATATTTTATGTCTACAAAGTCGTGCTTGGTCCGTTCCAACTTTATATTCTTTTTAGTGAGTATGGCGATTGATTGTATTTGTATTTCAAAGAAAATTTTGATTCTGTTGGAAGATGAGAACTAGATTAGGAATTTAAGGGCATGCACTCAATCTACTAATACGATGAACCCACGCAGATTAACCCAACTTGACTTAACGGCTCAGGTTGAGTTCTAAGTATTTTTTTTGAAGATTGGGTTGGGTTGACAAAATTTTCAACCAAGTAACCCGACCACGCTATTAAAGGGGTGTTTGATATATGCAATTAAAAACTGAAAATATGTGTTTGAAAACATGTGTGGAAATACGTGTGGGTGAAAAAGTGGGTGAAAATATGTGTAATGTTATTTAAAAACTGAAAACATGTGTTTGAGTGGGTGTACCAAACGGGAACCAAATGTTTAAAAGATAAAACAGATCAAGAATCAGTAAAAAGTGGGAATCAGGTGTTTTTCGGTTCTTTAATTGTACCAGTTTTTTAAAACCATGCAATTGTGTAAATAATGATAATTTATATTGAATAATGACTTTAAATGGTTGAATGAAAAATTAATTAATTTTTTTATTAGGATTGATTAAATAAGCACAACCTGACTACCCAACCAAACCCAATACCCCTACAAGCTAGCTAAGTTGAGTTGGTTTGGAGATTTCTCCTCACAAAGATCTTGTTAGTTTGGAATTACCTCAACTTTGATTCAACTTGCTCCATGCACACTTCTAAATATGATTGTTTTATATAAATGGATAAGATGTTATTAAAAAGACTTTTTTTTTTAAATATACCATAATCGGTTGACTAATTTAAACACGTCCAAAATTTTTTTTTTTTTTAAATGTACTCTCTCATATCCCATGAAACACATGTAACATGTTACATTAAATTTAAATTATTTAGAATTGTAATATATTTTTTCTTTCCAAATAATAGTATAATGTCTATATTATTGAAACTTGAATTATTAGGTAATCTTTTGAATATTTATCATTTTTATTACTTTTTTTAGGCTCATATCTCTAAATTATAATGCCTATTTTGTTTGTATTTTTAAGCCTAAAACTAAACATTTTGGCCCAAATAGAATAAAATTTCATACTTTTCAACCTAAAAATTTGAGTTCAAAAAAATAAATTTTTGAACTCAAAATTGAAAAGAAAACCTACAAAAAGAATAAATTTAAGGCCCAATTAGTCCGAAATAGACCAAATTGACCAAATTGAACTGAATGGACCGAATGGACTTAAGTTGACCAAACGGACCGAATTCAGATGCATTGGACTGAACAGACTGAACTGGACTATATGAGCCTAAGTGGACTGTATGGACCGAACGGACCAAATTGGACAGAAGTGGACCAAACGGAACAGATTGAACCGAATTATATTTAATGGACCAAAGTACTATGCTGATTTGGCTCAAAAGGAGTGTAGTAACAATAAATGTTACACTTTAGTTTTTAGATATTATATCACTACAAAATAATTA
>JARYZH020002517.1:0-15285 GCA_030021035.2 Notholithocarpus densiflorus
TACATATGACATCAATCATAAGTCCAAGATCATGTAGGATAGAATGCAGACTTTGGAAAATTTGATCTACAAGAAAGTTAAACAGAGCAAATACATTAATTTGGTTATAATAAATTTTTGGTAACTGTTAAAAATATTCATACTTCAAAATTTTGGATTTTATTTTTACATATTTAAGATTATATATATATATATATATATAAATTTATACATAAAATTTTATAAAATTTTTTTTATCTGGCACTAACATGGATCTGCCAATGCAGACCATTGCAGCAAATTCTGGAAGTGAGACTGAGTTTACTAAAAGAATTCCAGCAAGCTGACATGCAAGGCCAACTGCAATAAGCCCAACAGGTGGTCCTGATATGGTGGGGCTAATGAATGAAGAATATAGGCACTTTTACTTTGTAGCATGTAACAGAGAAGGGCTGTAATGCTATGGTGTGGAACAGAGTATAACGGTTAAATAACCAGTAGACCAATATTATATTAAAGAGAAAGTTTAGGCGCACTGTTGAAATTGAAAGGGACAATCCAAAGCATCACAGCAGAGAGAAGAGCAATGATCAAGCACAAGTGGCAAAGTCAATCTGGGCTAGCAAGGAGTTGTTGGGAATCAGTGCCATATTGTGAACAGTCATCCATTGCTTTGAAGAGATGATGCCACGTGGCATAGGAGGCAGTTAGAGATTGAGCTACACGTGTAATGCTTAGATAGGATCCTTCTTGTAACTGATTTTCCCTCTAAAATAGGGAGTTAGTTTTTCTGTTTTTCCTTTTGCTTGCTTGGACAGTGTATATATAGAATTAGGTGCTATGTATTACTCAGTTGCTTGTATTCATTTTCTCAAAATCAATAATATCTGAGAGAGTTCTATTTAGAGAGTTCTATAAGTTTTTACACGCACAACTTTTGCTACAACTCTAAAGTGGTCGACAGTGAGTAGAAGAGAAAATGTGGTGAGTTCATGTGAAAGTGATTGTTCACCATTCATAGTCGACTACTTCAAGTTGTGGTAAAAGTGGAGGCAAATTGAGTGGTTGTAGAAGAAAGTTATATTTATACATGTAATCTTTCCACTAGTGTATAAAATCTTACCTTTCTACTAAAAAACCAGTAACTGAGGAAGAGCTCAAAAGTCACAAAGGGCAGTACAAGTAGAGGAGAGCCTTTTCTACAACTTGTTAAACCTTTTCTTCAAGCATGGGATCAACAAATGTCATTAGCGTTTCAGGTTAAAATTCCTGATTACAACTTATAGTTCTACTGGGTCTTACTTCACCATTACAATTTTGCCTATTTCTTTCCCTAATATCAATTATCAATTAACAAAGGAGACTCCAATTGTAGATAAAGAAGCCATGTAGTGCCTTACTGTTTGTCTGAACTCTGCATATCATCATGATGTTATAAGACAAAGCCTACATTACTGCACTGCCAAGCTTGGGCAACAGCTAGCAATTAAAAAAGCTTCAATGCAACTGCATCAAACAATCTGAAAGTGACGCACACCGTATATATGGGACAGCTACATCAATTCACCTAGATGGAACAACATGACATCGGTTTCCAAGTGACAAATAAGACGATTGAAAGTTTATAATTCCAAATTGTCAACAAGAAATACCTCAGGCCCTATTTTTCTTAATACAACAAGCATAAAAATGAAAAGACTGTTTCTTTAGATGAATTCTCTTTCCTCATTTTTCTTAATACATTATTCTTCACCATCAAAAAAGAAAAAAGTTGCATTAGTTTGATTATTAAGTTTATTGGGTCTTTCCTTCACATATGTATTCAAATTTGAAATATAGCAGCTTAATAATATTCGAGGTCTATTAGACTCCACAAGAAAACTGTGCAAATGATTTCATCATCCTTTTTACAATTGTAAGCCACCACGCCAGTGCTATAAAAATTAATTAAAAGAAGCAAAAGAAAAACTCTCTTGAATCTACCTTTGAAATAGTTGATGCAATGGGGGAAAAAAATCACATGGCTAGCCTGAGAGAAAACAACCTCTTTGGTGAAAACTCGCCCAAATTTTCTTCTTTCCTTATGATTTTACAACACTGGAGTTGGAAAATTGTAGTGAATACCGAGAGAGCAACAAGAGTATTGATTTTACCTTCCAACTTAAGTGAACAAAAATGATGAGCTTACTATCTGTTGTACATATCTTCTCAGGTCCTGGCAATGCGACAATCTCTCCTCGCCAATAAACTACAAAATCCAATAATCGTATCCAGTATGGGGGGCAACTAGCAGAAATTAGAATCACAAATTACTGGACTCAAATGAAAGAATATGACACCAATTAATGAATTTAAAAAAAATAAATATACCGCTGCAAAAAATAAAAATAAAAAAATCCGTGAAAGGGAGAGGGATAGTGACTTAAAAAACTTCAGAGAAAAAGGCCCCCGCATTTCTTAACCTCCAATCCTGGACCATTGAGTGTAAATTTAATCTCAATCTGCCTGAATATATCAACATCTGCTTGACTCAATTTTTCTTTCCGTTCCTCATTGAATGATTGAACAATGGGATAGTAATTCTGCAATAAGTGATATGATTCAACCTCACCAAATTCTTCCAAAAAACAAAAGTCACTAGACACGAATCGAAATCTATCGCTTATCAATCAAAATTTCTCTTCCAGGAATAGCGAGCTGATGACCTATTTAATGGAAGCTCTGGCAAAGATCGAAGATGTGTGCAACCACTCAGAAGAAGAGACTCCAAATTAGATAGTCTAGTGGTACTTTTAGGAAGGCCAACAAAAATATTTCCCCTGAGATCTAAATGGCTTAAAAAATAAAAAAGAATTAAATGGGGTGAGTTTTTTTTTTTTGATAGGCATAAATTAAATGGGGTGAGTTCTATTCATATTAAAATTAAATAATTAATGTAAAACAACAAATAATTCATCACCCGGCCATTTAACAAGTTAAAGCCTCCACCCTAGTGCTATAAAAATTAAATTGAAGAAGCAAAATTAAAACTCTCACGAATAAATGGCTGATGTAGTGGGAAAAAGAAATCACATGGCTAGTGAAAAATGGCCCAAATTTACTTCATTCCATTTGATTTTACAACAATACTGGAATTGGAAAATTGTAGTAAATGTCATAAATAGAGAGGAACAAGAGTATCTATTTTACCCTACAACATAAGTGAACAAAAAATGATGAGCATAGTACCTGTTGCACATATCTTCTCCAATCCTAGCAATGCGAAAATTTCTGCTCACCAACAAATTGAAAAATACATTAACTTCATCGTATCCAGTATTATTGAACTCGAATGAAAGCATATGCACAATGAAATTTAAAAAATATATATATTTATATATATATATATATACAGCTACAATAAATAGATCCGTTAAAGTGAGAAGGATGGTGACTTACAAAAAATTCAGAGAAAAAAGGATTATCAGCTGTACAGATTCATCAAAGCTACTACTTTCACTGGGATTCCTCTTTTTTGCAATCTGTGTTACCTTGTCCTTGTGTGCTTAATTAAATTCCCAATCCAATTTCCCAAACGCAGAATGAATCTTTCAATTAGATTAGGGAGCTATATCCTCTTTGAGTGTGGTACATCTACCTGATTAAAGCTACCTTCTCCACTGGTTCCATTCTCATCATGGCTTCACTCAATTTTGGTATCTTTTGCTGAATCTTCCAAATCATCCTCATAAGGAGTGATGCTACAGCTGCTATTGTTACTGCACCCACGCATAGTTTGGTTTAGATCTTCAATGTCTTGCTCAAATATCAACGGGCCTCGCATTTTGTAACCTCTAATCCTGGACCTTTGGTTTTAATTCCAATCTCAATTTGACCAAATCCATTAGCATCTATTTGACTCCAAATTTTTTTCAATAATTTCTGGGGATAGTAATTCAGGTAAAGATGATATGATTCAATCTTACCAAATTGTTCCGAAAAAGGAAATTGATCAAGTATCCGTTTGCTTTCATATCCGTTGGCTTTCAAGCACCACCAAAGCCAATGCGTAAATCTATAACCTTCCATATAAGAAGGATCAAGTTGATGAAGTGGACGATGTTGGCGGAGTACAAAAATAGCACACACAGCGAGTCCCATCAATTTATTACATAATAAATCTGAAGGCACTTGCAAATTCACTGAAGTCCCC
This sequence comes from Notholithocarpus densiflorus, assembly GCA_030021035.2. NCBI lineage: Eukaryota > Viridiplantae > Streptophyta > Magnoliopsida > Fagales > Fagaceae > Notholithocarpus > Notholithocarpus densiflorus. The sequence goes on from JARYZH020002517.1 coordinate 4,172, forward strand.
AAACTTTCTTGGCTAAACCATTTCGGAATTTCTCTTCCAGGAATTATAATAGGATAAATGGATTCATCTCCTTGAAACATACAAAATTACAAAATCATTATATTTAGAACCTCACAAGCAAGAGAGAGAGAGAGAGAGAGAGAGAGAGACCTTAAATTGAATGTGATGTCTTAGCATTGTTAAAAACATGTCACCGTAGTCTTCATTGTTAATCAATTTAACACAATTGAGAAGACAGAGGTCTGAATAAGGACCATCTTCAGGTCTTAATGGTAATATTTCTAGGGAGGTACAACCATCTGCATCAATATCCACAATATTTAATGGAGACTCTGGCAAAGATTGAAGATGTGTGCAACCACACAGAAGAAGAGTCTTCATATTAGATAGTCGAGATGTGTGCAAACAAAATTATTTCCCCTAAGATCTAATTGTGTTAAAGAGGACAAACAACCAAGACCATCAGGGATTGCATGAAGATTGCAATAACTTAGATTCAATTTCGTCAAAGACCATAAATTAGAAAGAGAATGCCCTAACATGCCCGTGGGATATTCTACTCTTCTTTTTCGTATTAAAGGAAAACTGATGAGTTTATTTGATGATATAGATGATAAGCCTTCACATCCTCGAAGAGATAATAATTTTAGATTTTTTAAGAGAACAAACGAAGAAGGTAATTCTATTATAGCAGTTTCACTCACATCTAGCTCCTCGAGACCTTTGATATTTCCCAAATTCTTTGGTAGTTCATTAATTTTTTAGTAGCCAGACAAAGTGAGAATTTTTAGAGACATCAAATAACAATAAACAATTGGAAGACTTGAAGGGTTTTTGCAGTCTCTTAGATCTAATTTAGTAAGGCCAGTTAAATGCTCCACTGACAACGGTAGTTCTTTTATGGCAGTCTCGTTCAAATAAAGTTCCAACAAACTTGACATATTTCCCTCAACTTCTGGGAACTTCTTTAGTCTTGAACAACCAGAAAGAATAAAAATTTCAAGAGATTCCAAGTTGATCTTGGGTGGAAGGCTCTCAAGGCACTTGCAACCATTCAAATCCAATCGAATAAGCCATTTGAGATTTCCAAGAGATGCATGAATCTTAGATAGTCTTATACAACGTTGAAGAATCAACTGCTTCAAATTTGGGACTCTACTGAAGTTCAAGGTCTTGATCAAGTTTTGAGAGTCACTGAGGTCTATAAGCTTTAACTCATCTAAAATCTGTTATAAACCAATAAATAATGAAATAAAGTCAGGCCTTAATGAAAAGGAGTATAATACACATTTGCATAACTAATAATCTTACCATATTTCCTTTCCATAGTTGTTTGATGCTGCTACAATGCATTCTCAATTCAACAAGTTTGTTTAGTTGGAAATTGGTTGGTATGTATTTTAAATGAAATCTGTGCCATTCAATAACATGTAACTCATTAGAAAGATAACTGAGGCTTTCTGGAAGTTGCACCTTGCCCCTTTTGAGGTCTTTTGGAAGTTGTATAGTACCATTTATGAAATCTTCTGGAAGTTTCTCATTACCAATTTTAAGCAATCTCAAATTTTTCATCTTTGAGAAGGCTTCAGCACTCAAGTGTTCCACTTTTTGAATAGGTAGGTTTAGCATTATGCCTTCAACTACCTCTGTTCCCTAATAAACAAAAACAATGAATTTGGAATAATTGGTAAAAATTCTTAGAAAATTTTATAGTAACATATATACTTTTTTACGGAGCTGTGCGGTGAGCATAGAGTGAACTATTCTTTCGCCTTTTACTAAAGAATACCGTGTGCACGCCGCAAAAAGTAGCATACGCCTATTTTTATAGTAACATATATACTTTTTGAGTTCAGGTTTATACTAGTCAACTTACAGTATTATTCTTCAATACATGAATGACATCTTTATAAGTCCACAATCTACTACGTCCACCAGGCTCTTTAGGGGATTCGCGACGAACGATTTCTTGACCCATATCTTGCAACAAATCATGCATTGACAAAATTCCATGGTCATCAATAGTTATGAGAGATTTGTCCATAAGAACACCAATATTGTAGTCTAGATAATAATAAAAACTTTCCAATATATCTCTTATGCATTCTTTGTTCTCTCCTTTGAAAAAACATGCAATATCTAGAAACAATCCCTTTTGTGAATTTGTAAGCCCATCAAAACTTATTTGAAGTATATCCAAAATGTTTCGATTAGGTTCTTCTTTTAGTTTATCTAGGGCACTTTTCCATTCATTCGTTCTTTTAGCAAACAAAGAAGAACCTAAAACTTTAAGAGCTAAAGGAAGGCCTTTAGCATAGTTCACAAAGTCCTTAGACAAATTCACATAATTTTCTTCGGGATGAGGTTTATGGAAAGCTCTCCAACAAAAAAGTTGCAAAGCATTATCGTTGTTCAACAACTTGGCTGTATATATATTATACACACCACATCTTATTAACAAATGGCTATCTCTGCTTGTTACAATGATTTTACTCCCTAGACCAAACCAATCATGCTTCCCTGCCAATGCTTCTAGTTGTTGTTCTCCATCCACATCATCAAGAACAATAAAAACATTTTTATTACATAGTCTATTCCTTATAACATTGATTCCCTCACAAACATTCCATTTATTTATTTCACTTTCCATGAAGATCTTAGAAAGAAGTTGTTTTTGTAAAGAAACTAGACCTTGATTTTTAGTTTCATCTCTAACATTAGCTATAAAGCTACTAGCTTCAAAGTTACCAGAAATTCTTCTATAAATTTCTTGTGCAAGAGTTGTTTTGCCCATTCCACCCATCCCACATATCCCAACAAAGCGAACACCACTCAATCCTTCACCTAAGTATGAATCTAACATTTCCTCCACACAGGAGTCCATTCCAACAAGGTCCTTAGAAAAACAAGGGAGTTTGTGACTCAACTCACTAAATATCCTTCCAATGATTTTTTGGATAACTATTGATTCATGCCTGCAAAGAAAATAACAAAAAAATAATTTTGATGACATAGAGCTAGCCACATTTAGAGACAAAACATTCATCATAAACATAATCTTAGCTTTGTTTAGCCACATTAATAGTGCCTAATTATATTTAGAAATTCATTACTATGTATTATGGGGGCAATTTTAGAGCTATTTGGGGCCAAATTTGTTGCAAGGTTGTAAAGTATATATTTACATGACTAGAATCTAGTCCTACTAGGATTAGAATAGGGTTAGTCAAGGTTATTCTACAAATATTTAAATACTCTCTTATCAGGTGGCCTAAGTAAAAAACAAAGTAAGTAATCAATCATCATCATCAATATATAAAAGCAGAGACCTCATGCGGGAGTGCACGAGGTCTTGTCATGTGGTGCTCTAATTTTGCATTTAGTCATTTTTACCTCATTTTATTAAGTTTTTTTTTTTTACTGTTACCTAATAGATCATAGTAACTTATTTTTACTGTTATATAAAATATGGGCAGCTCTTGACAATTAGATCAAATGTTATTCTCTACAAAATGGACTACCTTTTAAAAATAGACCAAACCTTATGAAAAGCCCAACCACAGTTATTTCCTTACATATTATGACCCAAGTCTTACCCTTCCCACATGTAAATCAAAGCCAAAATTCTTACCCACTTACAAACTCTCTTCCTCCTCCCCCATGTAGAGGCAATACTTCTAGAAAATCTCATTCTCATGAAATCATGTCTTCATTTTTTTCTCAATTTCAATTCAATACGCTTTTGTCTATTAATAATGTTCTATGCAATTTATGTAGGCAAATTCTCTTCGTCATCAACCAGTGTAACAAAAATATATAAATCTTGAGATTCCTAAGGTTGCTGAAATAATTGACAAGTGCATATTTCTAAAATTTATAATAACAAAAAAGTCTAGTAAATAGCATATACTATCTCACAAAATGCCATTTACATAATATTTTCTTTTAAAAAAACTCAATGATAGGAATGGTCAAAAACATGATCCTATACAAGAAATACCAAAAATACATAGAAAACAATTTTCAGAGGAGGATTTATCTTTAAAGAATATGAAGACAATAGCAGAGATAAAATGCATTGAATGGGATCCTACGAAACAGGTTTGTTAATCATTTCAAATTATACTCATCATTTATATTAAAAAAAATAATACACCATATTATTTACACTAAAAAAAGATACATATTAACTTCAAAGTTCATTGCATGATGTGAACTGCTAGAGTTTTGTAACAATAAGCAACATTGATACAACGAGGGGTTAGCATTACATTTTGTGCATGCTTTGTGGAAGGAATGTCAAACTACAATCAGGATCATTTTGGTAAAACAAAAACAATTCTACTTATCCCAAGGTTAGAGGCACTCACATTAATTACTTACTCTCCAAATATATATATAATATTCATCTCACTATAACTACTATATGTACAATTGCAAACTACTTCAGACATAGGATTCAAATTTAAGTTTCAAATTTAAGTTTTTTATGCAACTGACAAAACAACTTTTTTGATATTTGATCGAGATGCTAAGAAAATCCTAAATAAATCTGCAAGAGATCTTGCTGAAAAATAAAATGAGGTACAACTTATTAAAATTATTAAATTATTGTAAAACTGTTAATCATAATATATATTAAATTCCTCATATACAGATTGATATTGGAGAAGGAATCCCACATGATTTGAAGAAAATTTTAGGAAAAAAAAATATGCATTTTTCTACTTCATTTGAATGAATTCAATCTAAAGGTTGGTTTTAAAAATTACACAATTGTTAAGATTTATAATACACCTTCAAATGACAAATATATATATATATATTTATATACATATGTATACACAATCTAATATGCTATATTAATTCGTTTGCTACACTATTCCTAAATAAACAAAAATATATATAAAAAACATTTACAAAAAATCGTCACATCACTAAAATTTAATATGAGTGCAAATAACTACGAAAAATGTTAGCGACAACAAATCAGCAACTCCAAACTTTGTAAGATCCAGTCAAGAATCTTTCAATGCTAATTCATTAGTAATTTACACAAATGATACAACAAAAGGAAAAAGTGATGAAAGCTCAAAAATTGAACAAATAGGGACAGACCAAACTTCAAACATTGAAGATGAAGAAACGGATGATATAACATACCCCACAACAAGCTTTGCAAGCCTCACCATACCACAATAACAAAGTATTGAAGAAATAAAAAAAAACAAGATTTCGTAAAGAAGCTCTTTATTATATCATGCAATAAAAATCAATAATATGGAATGAATTAATATGCTTTTATCAACTTTTGTTATACAATATTACTCCAAAGTTTTTTTCTATTGCTCATTACTTGAACAGAAAAATTATAATGGATATGTGTGTGTAATTTATAATTGTTACTTCTTATGATGAACTCATTACTAACAAAGTTTTATAACAAATATGCTATAATATATGTACAACACTCTCCAAAAAAAATTTACATAAAACATTATAATATTATCCGTGCATCGTACGGGCAACTTACTATTAGTAAATAAATTTTGAAAAAGAAAAAAAAGAGTTGACCATAAATAGCATTATTTCAAAGAGATTCATACCTATCCTTTAAATCCCATCCAACAAGATTAGCAACTTTTATCAGAGCAGCTTTCCACATTTGTACATTTTCTATGTTATCCTTGAAACTCTCTTCATGTTTAGCAAAGGCTTCTCCAAAAGTCCCCTTATGATTTCGCACATCACTAGGATCTACATAGTGAAAAATAGGTAAAACTACCAATCTCATCTTTTCCATGCACTCAACGATCTTTGTTAGTTCAATCAAGCACCACTTTGAAGAAGCATAGTCTCTTGATAGAATAATGATAGCAAACCTTGATTCTTCTATTGCTTTCAAGAGCTTTGAGGCAATAGATGTTCCCTGCTTGAGTTTTTCATCGTCCTTAAAAGTGGATATGCCTTTTTGTTTCAAACCAGTATATAGATGGTTTGTAAATTTTTTGCGGGTGTCTTCGCCTTTGAAACTGAGAAATACATCGTATTTCCATCTCTTGGAGGAAGAAGAAGATGCTGATGGAAGAAGAGCCATAAAAGAAATGGATGAGCTTTGAACAGTGAGGTTACAGTTTAATGAAATTGCAAGTTTGACTAAAAACCCTAAAAAATAGCCTATCGGTGAACGGATAGGGAAGTATGTGTTTGTTAAGTTGTAATAAGAGTGAGCAGATGGGTCAACAGTTCATTTTCTATGACCCATCAAGTCTTTCTTCTTTATTAGAGTTGGTGGGCAAGTGGGCAGGGCATCCCACTATAAGTAGTCGCATAAAGTCTTTCTTCTTTATTTAATATTTATTGTGAAAACCAACTTTTGTTTTTTTTCACTTGGACGTAGGCTCCATCTTCGCAAACCTGCATATGCCACAGGAAAATACTTGGAAGCTGTCCAAAATAAAAATAAAAGGAAAAAGGAAAATGCAGGAAAACAACAATAATGGAAGGGCCACTTGCACACGGAACCTAAAATTGAACAATATCACAATTTATTAAAATTGAACAATGTTGTCACTTTGTAATTTGGGGACACTTAATTGAATAATAACATCTCTAATTTTTTTTTAAAGTAATACAAATTTATTACTAAAAATTTATTAACAGATATGATAATAAATATGATTGATGCATAATAAATAAGTATTTGTAAGATTATATAATCTTACAAATTACCATAAAAAAAAATTTTGTGGTTCACTCTTTTTTCCTTTTTCTATCACTTGCTTCTTCTTCTTCTTCTTCTGTTTTCTTTGACTATCAAACCCAACTTTAGCTGCTTTTTCCCCACTAGGAAAAACCTGGAATCAAAAAAAAAAAAAAAAAAAAAAAAAAGAATAAGAAAAAGAAAAAGAAAAAGAAAAGGAAACAGTCAATTTTGTATGAGGAACCACATTCTCATCTTTCGTTTTTAATAGAGTTTGGAAAATCTAATGCTCTTTCGAGTCAGTTTGTAAGAACTTAGTTTCTTTAATATATGTGTTTGTTTACCCGAAAAATAAAAAATTGCACACTCAATTTCAAGATTTATTAAAGTAATTTATGTGAGTTGTAGAAAAAAAGAAGAAGATAAATTCATATAAAAAGTTTTGAATAGAGAGTCTCCACCCTACCATTTATAGTTAACCACTTAAATATGTTATAAAATTGAGTATTAAATTGAATGTATTCTTGGATTTATATGAATGAATTACTTGGTAATTTTGATCACTCAATCTCATTGTGTCCATTCAAAATATAGGATGATATAAAATATAAATAAAAATAAAATGGATTACATGTGAATTTTGGCCATCCACATTGTAGCTATAATTTCTTCAATACAAGATTTTACAATTGAATACAAGTAACTAATCTGCTTAGTCTTTACAATGAAGTCTCTCCCATCTCTCGTTGTAAAATTACACATGACCATTTCTAAAGACAATGGTGATGACAATTGGGAGTAGATGCAATTATGTTGTAAGCCAATATGTGAGGTGGTTTTAATTTGATAAATATTGTGTAGAAAAGACAAAATATTGAACTATATTAAGGAGAATTTAATTATATTCATTTAGGTAGTTTTTCTATATATTTCCAATAATTGTACCCTTAATTTAATTAATCTAAAGAAAATTTCATGAGAACAGAAATGTCAGACATATATGCTGTTATATCCTAGGCCCTTCTATGTTCAAGTCCTATATTTAAAAGATGGACAAAGTTTAGCTACAAAATTAGTTGTAGCTTAGGCTACAACCTTATTCAATATCTTTTTATTGGAAGTGAATTTTGACAAATCCACCATTGGATTACATTTTCTTCTTATATACTTAGTGCTTGTAAAATTTTTAGAAAATTAAAAATTAATAGCTATGTTATCAATAAATTGTTTAAATTGTAAGTTTTTGTAGTTTAAAATTATGTATAAAATATAAGCTTATAAATCATATAGTAAATAATATCTGATTGACACAAAATTTGACATGTGTACTAAAAGCGTAAAGAATATGCAATTCAACAGTTAGATTTTCAAAATATGTAGTAATATTTATTTTATTGAGTAAATATGTAGTATATAGGCTACAACCAAGTTTTGTAACTAAGCTTTGTTCTTAAAAGATTTGCCTTGTTATTTGTTGACATTGTATCATATATTGGTATCCAATGTCCATGACACTACACATAGGTTGACTTAGAAAAGTTAGTGTCTTCTGCCGTGGTTAGGGACTCACGAGTTAAGAAAAAATTATTGGGTGCTTCTAAAACACCATGATGTGGAGCTCATTCCTCACACATTCATAGTAGATCTCACTATGAATTTAATTAAGATGATTCATCATAAACGCAAGAGGAGGGAGCACCACATCACCATGTGCCTTCGGGCTATAGCCATAGAAACAGCAATGGCAATGGATTGCCATTCATTATAGAACAAATAAGCAATTACGTTTTGCTTCTATTGATATTTTTTGATAAGCGCCTTTACTGAAATTTAAAACTTTAGTTTTTCTACATCTAAATAACTTCTTAAAATCATCACTAAACAGAACATTTTATCCCTTTGTTTTGCCTTTTTAGCCAAGGAGGAAATTAGCTTTTGAAATGCTAACGTAGCATTACTCCTATATTACAGATACGGCCATGGTTGTCAAAATCCCGATCTGGATCCTACGATCCTACGATTTTACGATTTCATTTGCCCAAAACGATCTAAATCTTTCAAGGATCTTTGCGATCATTCAGAATCGGTAGGATCGTACGATTTTGATGATCTCAAACGACATTGGTTTCTTGTAATCTTTTTTAACTTGACAGAATGCTCAGTTGGACCTAAATGAAAAATAAAATCCCAATAGACCAAGTTTTTCCACTCTAATGTAGAGAAAGTGTCAATTAGACCCAAATAAAAAATATCCCAATAGAGTGTTACATTTTGAAATTTTTGGCCTCTTTAAATGATGCTTACAAATGAATATACTAATGTATGATAATTATATCAATGAATGTATAATTTATGTGATTATTTAACATACCAATGTATATTTTTTGTTTTTTTCTCAAATAATGTAGGATCTTACGATCCATGATCCGATTTTACGATCTACGATCTCACCTACCTCCCACGATCTTACGTAGGATCCCGATTTTGACAACCATGGATACAGCTACTGCCAATATTTGCATAAACAAATTATGGCAGGTGGAATATGCAGGTCTACCATCACCTTAACAGAGAATCGATTGTCGGTACTAGCACATTAGATAAGACACCTTTGGAGTTACTAAGTCCATAGCAACTGTAGAACCTTTAAGTTCCCATGTTTCAGACATCATCGGTCTACTGAATTTGTAAACAGACCAGGCAATACCATGACGTTAAATGGAAGACCAATTTGTGTACAGATACAAAATATAGAACACAACATAGGATGAAGTTCTACAATTGTCAATCTTCCAAACGACACCTTAAACACTACTTAGTTTAAAATCTCTTTTATTAAATTAACACAGTGTTCTACAAATTCACTTGAATAAAACTAGAATAGAATTCACCTGAGTAAAACTAGAATACAAAAACTTCATAAAGCTCTAGCTGCACTTCCTGCATTTTTATTTATTTCAAACTCCAATTCCAATGTGTTGTTTTGTCACCGGATCCTGAAATGCAAGCAACTTTAAAATTCAACATTTCAATGTAAAAAAACGTTAGAAGGCAGTTCAATGTAGTGCAATACACAAGCAAGAAACTCAAATAAGTTAACTAATTATATTACAAGCAACGACTTCTTATTATAATTTAGTGTAAGTACTTACTAAACCTGAAAGAAATATGTCAAAAACACAAAAAACACTCAACTCTATTACAGTTAAGAGGATACTGTATACCTTCAGTATGTAAGCATCTAAAATTGGAGCTTAGTTCATAAAGTAACTACAACAATCATCAACCATCCATCAAATTTGAATTATTTTTATAATCCTACAGCATTAGATAGTGATGCATGCAGCTGTTAAAGCATTTGGATTTGTAGATATTGCTAATTGCTACAATAAGAGGTGGTGAATGTGATCAAGACATAATTTGATACCTTCAAATATCATCATCCGTGACACTTGGAGGTATTCAAGCAACAAAAACTTGGGTACAACCCTTGGAAGTACAGTTTCTTCCTGTTGAAAACAGTGAGTTAACATTCTGTAAAGGCAAGTAAATAAAAGACAGCTCTTTCTCATGAAAATATAATAAATTTCATGAGAAAGATTATCCCATGAAGCTATAAAATCATTTTAGCCAGGAAAAAAAATGGCAAGGCAAAAGCCAACTACATAGCCCATGGAGTAAATACATATTAGTATAAGTATCAACTATATCATCATCCAAACCAAACTGCTAGAGCTGTATAATACAATACAAAATAAAAATATGCAAATAAAATATCTCTTTACCATAAAAGCCATTAAAAGATATGGGTAAAGGCTGAACGGAGAAAATGAAGTTTTTCTTGATACTTGTATTGGAATTTCTAACGATAAACAACCAATGAATTATGTTGTGATAACCCAATTTACCATGACATAAAGAAACATATCAATGTAGATGATCATCACTTAGGACAGGATTCAGCATAGAAACATACGAGCTTATACACTTGAGCTTATACAATATGTCTAACCATTTGTAAAAAGCAGGCGGGCTTTTTGGCCAAGAGCAGTGCACTCACTGCTGAGATGTGAGATGCTATATTGGAACTTCATGGTCTTCATACTATTTTTGGTCTTTTATGCTGTGTTACTATCCTTTTAATTTGTACTTTCCTTTGTTTCTTATGTCCGCTCAATGCTAGCTTTTCTTAAGCATTGTATCTTTTATACTCTCTTTTGAATAAACTCTCTGTCATAGACTTATATATTACAATATTAAAAGATAAATAGAGAAAGTTCTCTGGTAAGAGGTAACTTGTTGATCTTTGTAACATATTGGTCATGACTGATACCTATGAGCCAGCATCAAGAGGATGGATAGAGAATTTTATAAGTTAACATGGGTTATTATGGTTGTTCTACCAAAATTA
>JARYZH020002518.1:0-15276 GCA_030021035.2 Notholithocarpus densiflorus
CGCAAGTATGAAAAAACGCAAATCTAACTTTAAAATTGAGTCCTACAATACTATTCACACATTTAAAAATTATTTCGCTATAGTGTTTTCAGTATCTAAACAGATCTCTAGTAATATTGTAACCTACTATTCAATCCAACGGCCCAATATTTTAACAAATTAATACACGGTACCTGGTCTCTACACCTTTCATTTGAAGCCAGTGGCAGGGTAGGGGGAGCCGAAAGTTCCAGTCTCCTTGGTAATTTGCTTTTTGATAATTGAAACATTGCTCTATTATTGCTGTTTGCTGAGGGGCCAAAACTTATCCCGTCTAGTCTTTATATTTTTCTTGGAAGTCAATGGCTAGGTAGAGGGAACCCGAAGTTCCAGATCTCCTTGTTGGTACTTCCGATCCCTTGTTGAGGATTTCTTTGAGGTGCTCTAAGGTCAGTCTTCTTATCATGTATACTATTCTCAGAATTCATGGTTAGGTCTATGCGTTTGGAATGGAGTGCTTGAACTTATTGCAATACTATTTTTTGAAAATAAAAAAAGCAATTTGTTTAAATACTAATTAATATTTTAATGAAAACTATTAAAAAAATATATTTCTAGATAAATTTTTGAGATATTTTTGTTATGATTTTATAACTTCATTTCAGATTTTATGCGGTATAACACTTGATCAGTTGATATTGATCAATATCATCAAATCTTTCATTGATTTATTTATTACTAAATTGTTAGAATAGCGATCTTTTCATGTATTGTTTAATTTTTAATTTTTTAATTTTCTTTTTTCGCATGGCATAATGAAAAGAGAAAACAGCCAAAACTCACGCCATTCACCTCAGACAAAACAGAAGAAAACAAAGAAACCCCTAAGCTCTAAGCTCTGCTTCCTCTTCCTCTGCTTCCTTCACGCCGAACCTCCACCACCGCCACAGCCTGATCGCCGGAGCAGAACGAAGAAAGAAAACCAGCCCAGACAAAAGCTCACGCCTTCACCTCTGCTTCCTCTGCTTCCTTCACGCCGAACCTCCACACCGCCACACAGATCGCAAACCCACTAAACAGTACAGCTTGCTTAAACCCCAAATCAGAACCAGAATGAGTTAGGCAAAAATTTATGGTTTCCTCTGCTTCCTCTTTGGTGAGCCAAGCCTGCAAGGTTTTGTTCTCAAGCGACGTGAGTTTTCTCTTCGGGTTCAACCCATTTTTGGGAAACCTTTGGATTCTGTCCCACATCGGCAAGAGAAGCGCCCCACTCATGCCTTATAAGCTCTTGGGCATAGCATGAGTGTACCACTACCACAACAAAACCTTGCGGGTGTGTGGTAGTGGTACACTCATGTTATGCCCAAGAGCTTATAAGGCATGAGTGGGGCTGCCGATGTGAGACAGAATCCAAAGGCTTCCCAATCATTATAAATGATTAGTAATAATTTTCAACGGTGATATTTCAAAATAATTGGCATGTATGTTTAGAACATGTAATTTAACAATGATATTTCAAAATATAAATTTAATAATAAATTTTTGGATGTTGTAATATTGTTTAGAGTTATACAAGTGTAATCCAACACACACACACACACACACACACACACACACATATATATATGAGATGAGTTAAGTTATACCACCTAATAACTTTTTATTGAATAAATAATTTGAAAATTCAACCATTGGATTACATATTTTCTATATTCTTACACACATATCAAATTTCATGTTAATCGAATATTATTTACTATTTGATTAATAAACTCATCATAATTTTAAGATTTTTTTTTGCCAAATATTTTGTTTTTGCAAAAAATATTATTGAAAAGTCTCCATCCAAACTTATTTACTTATATAGCATATTTTCAGAATTCGAGTTTACCAAACTCGACTTCCAAGCTCAAGTTAACTTATTTTGGAACTTTTTTTTTTGTTATGTAGCATTTTTTTTTTCTTTTGCCATAACGCTTGAAACTCAAGTTCCAAAAAGTGCTACATAACTAAATAAGTTTCAGCAAAGATAATTTTTTTTACAAAAACATAATAATTGGCAAAAAAAAAAATTAAATTACAAAAATTTGCACTTTAAATATTTGATTGATGACTTAATTATAGATCTTTAATTATCTTAAAAATTTGCAAGTAAAAAGGATATACTAAAATAATATAATCCAACCATGCGTTTGTCAAAATTCTCAAATATTAAGGGGTGTAAATTTGCTTAAAGTGTAAGCTACTATTTTTATTCTCACCAAAAGGGCTCCAATGGTTGGTGCCGAGAGTGAGATTGTGTGGAGGCGATGGTGTGGAGTTAGAGGTGAGGTTCAGTTGAGGCGGAGGTGTGGACTAGGAGATGAGGCCAAGTTGAGGCAGTGGTGTGGACAAGAAGGTGACGGTACTGCATTCCCTGCGCGTGGAGCTGTTCTAAGCATAGTTATTAGTATCGTACGATACGTGATACGTATCGTGTGGAAAAAGTTCTGTATCGTATCACCGTATCGTAAGTGCTCATTAATCGTACAATATAGTGTGCATATCGTATGAATCGTATCGTATCGTATCGTAAAATCATACGTATCGTACGATACATAGACAAATGCTTTAAAATGAGATTTTTTTGTTAAAATTTGTACTTTTATTTGAATCTAACAAGTTGTTAGACTTGTTTTTAGTAAAAAATTATTAGTTTACTTAATTTAGCCTACTAAAATAACATATTCATAAGTTTTTTTCCCCTCTCTCCTACAATTGGACTACACAGTACACACTTACCTTTCACTTTAATATTTAAATTTTTTTTATTTTTTTTTATTTTTATTGTTATTGTTATAAGTCCAAGAAACTAGAATGCCAAAAAAAAATATTAAAATAAAAAGAACAAGAAGAGATAGTAATGTTAATGACGAATAACGATGAAGATAATTTTAATGAAGAAATAAATTTGCAAAATTATAAACATGATGATAGCGTTGACTTAGATGGAGTTGATAAGGCAATTTGATGAATATGATGAAAATAAATTATTATTTTTGGGTCATTTGTAATATATTATCACTTTTGAATTTCTGTAATTTCAATGTGTATGTTATAAACACATGCTAGTTTGATTTATTTAGTTAGCTTGTTAAATATTATTACATAAGTGATGAATAAATTAGTCATTAGTTGAATACATTCAGAATTTATAATGAATATACCCTTTATATCTGTATATTTATAATTTTTTTATAAATTTTATTAAGTGTTTGTGTATCTTACGATACACAATACGATACGATACACGATACGAAAAAATTAAAAATCGATTCACGATACGATTCATGTTTTGACAACTATGGTTCTGAGAAGAGTCATTAGGATTGGGAAAGTTAGTTTTGGCATTGGGGCCACAGCGCTCGCGGGCTGCAGCGTTGTAGGCACGTGCGGCCTCCTCAACAGTGTCAAAGGTGCTGAGCCAGACGAGGTTTTTCATGCACGGGTTGCGGATCTCTGCCTTGTATTTTCCCCAGGGCCGCTTTCTCACGCCTCTATAACGAATATTCTCGAGTTTCGGGTCTGGGTTAACGGATCCAGGTGTGTCACTCGGATCCATTGGGTTAGTTAAGTTTGGGGTTGAGGTTTCCATCGTGGGTTTGACTCACAGTGAAAAAAAGAGTCAACAACGTTGTTTGAGGAAAGAAACTGCCACTATGTTCCAATTCAAAGAGATTATATGACACATATTCACCCATCTATATTCTATATGTTACGGTGGACCTTGCAAGCATCAAGCAATGCACCTTATATGCCTGTATCAAGCTTGATAGACATGTGCCGAATGAACTTCAATGACACATATTCATTTTTTTTGGCTGGAAGTTATTTTCTACAAAACAAAAGGAGGTTTAGAATATCTGTTGATAGGATCAATTAAAATTTGAGACTGACTCCTTTAATTTTTGAGAAATGCTATGTCCAAAATATTTTCTCAACAAATTTTAGATGGTAAGTCGTTACTTTTTTTTTTTTTACTTATCAATTATAGTCAATAACAACTTGTCACTTAAAATTTGTTGTAAAAATATTGTAGATATAACTGTTTTCTTAATTTTGTCATTACATTTAATTGGTATGTGAATTGAGAGATGAAAAGTGGTCTTTGATTGAGTTACATTGTTAGTTATCACTAAATCACAATCTTATTGAAATTTTCTAACTTTTCTCTACCAGAAAAAAAAAAATTCTGTAATAACCACCTCAGGCCCATCTCTTTCGGAAATACGAGGACCACCATAACTCTATCTTTATCTAGAATAATACCCTTCTTTCCAAAGCCAAAGTACAATATTACCAATCACACATTAAAACAACAGGAATGCCACATGGCAGTCACCCATTACACCCTCATTCTTGGCATGTCCAAATCAGGTTCCAAAAGTCTAGGACTAGGATCACCAACCGTTTTTTCTTCCACTAAACTACCTCTATATAAGCTCAATCCCCACTTCAAAATTATTATTATCTTTTCCAACAAAAACATTTGTAAACAAACAAAATAACATAGACTCCTGCTGGTGAAAGAAGGGGGTTTACATATATTTATATTTTGCCCTGAGGGCGGTTTTCCGATTAATCGGAAACCGCTCAAAACGTTTGATTTTGTATTTTTATGTTTAAAATTGCTGCAGGGAACAAAGTAAGATTTCAAATCTTAGTGAATTGTGTGTGTGTTGAAGTCATAGAAATTGTATTTTTCTATTTGCTTTATCATAGTGAAAAGCATAACTTTGATATATAAGCTTTTTTGTCTTTTGTTTCTGTTAAATTGTCCTTGTTGTCACATTTCATTCTGGGTATTGGATAAAAAGTTTGATCAAGCTGTTTCTTTCTGCTTGTCGTTTTTTGAATCCTCTGAAGATATTTCTTTACATTTCTTTGTATTTAATTTTAAAGGGGGAAACTTTTTCAAATCTGTATGCATTTTGAAGGACTAAAAGATTCCTGTTTTGAGTTGGGTTTTGGAGCCCAATTCAAGAGACACTACAATTTTCCAAATCACATTTCCCAAGAGGGAAATAGCAGAAAAAATGGCCAGAGATTGCCAATGTCAATGTGCCACTCTTCAGCCTGATGAATGGGTGAAGGGCAAGTTGGTTGGATCAGGATCTTTTGGCACTGTCCATTTGGCCATGAACAAAGCCACTGGAGGACTATTTGTTGTGAAGTCCGCGCAGTCTGGGGCAGGAATTAAGGCCCTAGAGAATGAAGCTAAAATCCTCCAGAGTTTGAATTCACAGTATGTTGTCCATTGTATA
Source organism: Notholithocarpus densiflorus (assembly GCA_030021035.2). Classification (NCBI taxonomy): domain Eukaryota; kingdom Viridiplantae; phylum Streptophyta; class Magnoliopsida; order Fagales; family Fagaceae; genus Notholithocarpus; species Notholithocarpus densiflorus. Next base: position 5,283 of record JARYZH020002518.1, read on the forward strand.
GGGAGGGATACGTTGAGTGGATCAAATGGTGGACACAAACTCAATGTCTTCATGGAGTACATGGGAGGAGGTAGTTTGTCGGATGTGGCAGAAAAATTTGGAGGGGTGCTAGAAGAGGAGGTGATTCGATTGTATACGAGAGAGATTCTTCACGGACTTAAGTATCTTCATGAGAATGGGATTGTGCATTGTGATATAAAGTGCAAGAATGTACTTTTAGGCTCATCAGGGAATGTCAAATTGGCTGATTTTGGTTGTGCAAAGAGAATCAAGGAAATCAAGGCTAATGAGGGTATATCAGGTTTATGGAATTATATTGGTGGGACTCCGTTGTGGATGGCTCCTGAAGTTTTGAGAAATGAAGGGCTGGACTTTGCTTCTGATATTTGGTCATTGGGATGCACAGTTATTGAAATGGCAACTGGCAGGCCTCCTTGGAGTGAAGAGATTTCAAATCCAAAAGCTGCAGTTTTGAAGATTGCATGTAGCAATGAGAGGCCTCAGTTCCCAACTCAGCTCTCAAAGGATGGTGAATATTTTTTGGCCAAGTGCTTGGAGAGAGACCCCCAAAAAAGGTGGACATCTGAGGAATTGCTTAACCATCCCTTTGTTTCTGGGAATTCAATGAGGATGCATACAAGAAAGGAACATATTTGCTCACCAGCAAGTATCTTGGACATTGGAAATTATGATTCAGATGATTCGGATGTTTTGGAGAGTTCTAATTTAGATGAGTTCCCCGGCAAAAACCCATTTTCAAGGTGTTGTAGTGAAATAAACGAAACAACAAGAGGAGAGCAGGCAGAGAGTGACTGGGATTCATCAGAGATTTGGGTTACTGTCAGGTCTGGTGGAAGCTTGTAAAATAGATGCCACATTTGGATCAAATGTAGATTTAGAGACTGTGCAAATGTAGACAGAAAAGTTTGAATGTACATAAGACATTAAGAGAGATATATTTGAATGTACAGCTTACTAGTAGAAAGAGAGAGGTTGTCAATTTTGTGTGTTTTCTGCTTTCTTATTTTTCTTTTCTTTAGAGAACCTTGTTTTCTAAGATCAAATATTTAAGTTTTAACCAACTTCCATGAAAATCAGGCTCGGACTTCGTGCACTGTGCAAGTAACTACATTGGTTTAGATGATCTAGACACTGTACTTAAGAGTTTTGTCATCTCCTTCATGGCCTTTCTAATCTTTTTAACTCACCATTTTTTTTTTTTTTTTGTAGAAATTCATTTCATTCTCCAACCTCATACTTTCTTTTAGAATGCGTATCACGATTTCAGGTGACTCAGTAATTTTAATAGCAACAGAGCTTATTTCAATATGCATTAAGAGCAGTATGGGACATTTTCATAAATTATTGGTTAGAATATGGAAAATAAACTTTGGCTAACAATTAGTTAAGAGGAGGTAAGTGTAGGTAATTACCAAAATTTGAGGGAGAAACTAGAGAGTTTTAAAACTGAAAGGATCAAAGTGTTGGGTTGCACTCAATCTCAATGAAGTTCTTTAATTTTCTCTTTAATTTTTTTGGATAGAAATCATGATCTAAATTTATAGTAGCTGCATAGTGATTTTTTTTTTCTTTTGCTAAGTTTTTTTATTGCACCAAGGTCTAGAGTCAAGACACCTGTGGTATGTGTGTAAGGTTTCAAGCATTAAAGCCCAGTGACATCTGCCATAAAAAGTAGTTGATAGGGACCAAACGCTTAATCATATTAGGCCATTACTTCTCGAGTATATGCACTAGATGTGGGAATGCAACCAAGATAGAATTCTGCTGAGTGAGAGAGAGAGAATTGGATCTCACAAATAAACCAAAGCTTATGCATTCATCATTACCCTGACACCCCAACCCCAAGAGAAAGAAAACCAAGCCACTCCACAATTCTTTGATTCGCAGAATAAGAAATAATGCCTTCATAACTCATAAACTAGAATTACATACACCATTTTCCCAAGGATCCATATGAAAGTTATTTAACATACAAAAACCACTGAATTTAGTCAAGATATACTTTTACATCAATCCCATTATCAATAAGGGATTGAACCACCGCTCTGATCTTCCCTTCAAACTTGTCCCTATCCCTCGGAGTATAGGAAGCAGTGTAGACATCAGCCTCTCTTGCCCTGTCAGCTAATATCTGACCAATGGCCAAACATGCAGGTATATCTGATCGGGACTTGAGTGCAGCTTTAATGTCCTTAGAGTTGGTACCAGCAACAGCCACCTGCTTGCTTGTCACCCTGTGGGTGAGTGAGGCTGACACAAAGCGTTTTGAGATGAACACATCAAGTGTAAATGGCTCCATGTACGCTACAGTGCGTTGTTTGAATGATACATGCTTGTTTGGATTTTTTGACTTCTTCTCCTTCTAATAAGTGTATGGCCCTTCTTGGTGCACAATGAACCTGTAAAAGTGCAATATTAGAAAAATGTTTATTTCTCAATTGTGACAATTTTTGGAAAAATCTTCAAATGATGCCAATATGAGCAACTTAGCAATTGTGATTTCCAAAACCATCGTTCATCATTTTAGCCAATGGAGGGAAACCTGTTGAGAATTTGATATCTCATACAAGTAGGAGCTAGGATACAAGTAACGAAACCCTACAAGTCCCAAGTAGACCTAAAAGTGTGAATATGACTACTGTCAACCACGCTTCTTTAATTTAATAACTCCAATAATGCAACAGACAAAGACCTGATATGTTTTGCTCTATTCTAGGCTCCATTTGTGCAGCTATTTAGATAATTTATTGACGAGGGGTCTGATACAGTGCCTATTTCTCTCTTATTTATGAATGCCTTCTATCCCTTTCTTAGTTTGCTTAATGGTGGACTTTGAGGGCATGACATTATCCCTTGAGAAAAGAAATAAAATCAACCATTAATAAATTAGTAGGGGCGACCACAGACATAACTAGATAGGAATTCACTGTATATTTAAGCTCATAATGCATAAAATTGTTTAAGCTCAAACAATTATATTAAATTTTAAGTATCAGAAAAAGTTTCTACATTGCAGTTCCTGAACTTCATTGGATACCAATTAACTCATGCTAACGCATTATAAGTGCTCCTAACACTTCAACCATTTGTTATTCCACCTAGCCACAAGCAGCGCCAGTCCACAACACAAATAAGAACAACTGTTTGACTACGCTAAGTTTTGACTATCAATCTATATATTACTTTTCTTTCAACTTTTAGCCAGTTTTAGTGCGTGCAATGTTGACAACAGGCAGTAATCAACAAAAGGAAACATTTTGAGAATTTTTTTTTTGAATACATGTAAAGTAGATACCTGTCCATTATGAACATCGCTTGTGAGAACATACAAGTAAGGCCTAAATTTGTCTCCTCCATACGCATTAACCCCTCTGTTACACACCTTGCCAAGCACATGCTTCAACATCTTTTCAAACACCCAACACCCTTTTCTAACAAACACAAATTATTTCAGTTCCAATGCAATCCTCCTGAAAAATAAAAAACAATAGAACATCACCAAAAAATTACAATTGCCAAAAGCTTCACAATATACCCAGAAATTGTAAATTAATGTTAGAATCCAAAACTAATAACATTTGTCGAATAATACATAACATTGGAAAGGGTATGAGGAAATGAAAGATAATTAGTCAATAATTTTTATACAAAGAGAAATGCAAAAGATTGTGAGTCAAGCATATTGTCAAACACCTAACGTGCAGTATGAAAAAACAGATGCATTGATATAAAATTTTGGGAGTTTATGGGAAAAGGGTACATTTGTAATCAAAGGGATTTGTTATAAGCGTTGAATTAAAGATGGGTGTAAAAGGAAAGCTCGAAACAGTGGGAGAGAGACTAACCCTGGCCACAAAGTAAACGGGTTGTGTCTCACACTGAAACAAAAGACATGAAAGTGACCGAAATAAAAAAGAAGTTCATACATAGGCTTTGGTTTCGTGTGGGCTGGTCCGGCTTGAACATCAAGGTGTGGTGCACCTTATTATCATTTCACACCAAGACCAAGTGAAAAATATACATATGGTCATCCCTACAGATTATTTGGAAATATATGTAATTTTAAAAATATTTTATTAATATAATCGAAATTATCTTTATATATCAGTGAATCACTTGAAAGTTGAGACTATCTTAATAAGAAAATATATTCTATTAATAGTCTAGATTATATATATATATATATATATATATACCGGGAAAAATCTCTCATGCGCCTGGCGCATGAGATACCAGCTCATACACACCGTGGAGTTTTCCTTTTAATATGGTTTCATGACTTTCATCTAAAATAATTGACCATCTTAATAATCTGTACATTCCGACATGCAACACATGTTGAGTCACTTTGGGAGGAAACTTTGCACATTGTTCCACTATCATTAATAACTAGTCTCACACTCACGCGATGCGTGAAAATATATAATTATTTTGTAATATGATATAATCCATAATTTATTCTCTTTAAAATTTATTGAAGATAATTTATTCTCCTAAAAAATTGAATTATTTCTAAAAGTATTTTCCAAATCTCTATCTCTAAAAATATATCATTTTATTATTTTGATTCTTTTTTTAGATTCGATATTTATAACCCAATAATCGAGGGACATGCCAATAAAATGTTAGATTTCCATTTTTTCTTCATGTGATGAGATTGTATCATATTTTAATTCTTTTGATTTTTCAGGTGAATTCTTTGTAACAGCTGCATGCATCCCTAATTCCTAAAAGTGATGTCTAGTTAAATGCCAACGGAAAAGGATAAGACCAAAAAAAATAAAAATAAAGTAAGGTTTAATAGATTAGAATCATTATGTACAAAAACTTATTTACAATAAGGTAAATAAATAAAATACATTTTAAACAAACCTTACTTCAGCAAAATGATCAAATTTAATAGACCCTCACTTATACCAATTTCCATCAAAGACCAAATTGTAAAACAATAATGTGCCATTGATTCCACCCATGTCCACCACCCATGTCCATTACACACATTCACCAATGTGTCCATATACAAATCACCCACTTGTCATTACATTCATTTTATCAATGTTCTAAATTTCCATAGAAAATCAAAATAGTGAGTATACAAATTATAACTAAGTGAGTCACTTGTATTGCCATCACATTGTGGTTTGGTGGCAAACTTGCTGAACTTGGCCAATTGCCTTTGCGTTGGAGAAGATGGCTATTAGCATTCTAGGTCATGAACTTTAAATGGCTATGGGAAATTATTAGATTGTATCAGTTGCTATGCCCTATCAACGCTTTGATGGCAAAAATGCCCTATCAGCTTTAAAATTTTTTTTTCCTTTCTTTATTTTTCCTTTTTATTTTCTTACATTTTCTTTAATCAAATAGAATTTCATTTTACTTTCTCACAATGTTCTTCCCAAACCTAGAATATGTAGTTACTTGAGGAGTTTTAGAAAAATACATATAAACTTAACAGTTAAGACATATGTAGAATGAGATCACCAGTACTCATTATTTTATCTCTAAAAGCATCCTTCAGCTCATTAGCAAGTAAATATCTAAGTACAACTACTATATGTGCACCAAATTGAATCATTTGAGAATCTCCATGTGGCCTTGACAGAAACCACAATACCCATCGACCAACCAAATTATTCTAAATAGGTAGATTGCTCTATGAATATTTCCAAGCTCAATACCCATAACAAAATAGGACCCTGAATCAAACACCAAAATCACTACACCTACAAAGAAATATACAGCAAGAGAACCCCAAAATTGAAACCCATTTCTAGTCCATGTACCCATTTTGTAGATCTTGCCCAAAACAAAACCCATTTCACAGATTGGTGGAGGTAGTAGATAGTCAATTATTTACCACAGACCCAGCAAAGTTCATTCGAATCAAAGTTGAGATACTCGAATCATTGATAAAAATATTTATTTTTTATTTGTTTCTCTAACTCAATTCTTAGATAAAAACAAAAAAAAAAAAAAAAAAAAAAAAAAAAAACGAAAACATCACATTGAAGTTAATTATCAATTAGAAAAACATAATAGCAAACATATTGAGAGTAACATTCTTGCCGGCTCAAGAAAGGCAACTATAAAGCAATTTATAATAAACATGATCAAATGCCCAGCTGAAATCAATTTTGAAAAAGAAAAAAAAAATATTTGAATAGTTTTGAGACCATAAAAATTCAAACTCATTCATCATAAAATCCCAAATTTGAATTACATTTTTTCCCCTAGTTATGAGATGGAAATAAACAAATAAAAGTAAGAATAATACAAATAACAAAACTTAGTTTGAGTTCATACCCTTTGGACATGAGCTACTAATGTTCACCTCTCATGTGCCTCAGTTTAGTTTGCAAGCTCTAGAGTCACTTTCTGTCTCTTGCACTCATTTGATTGGGTTTTGGCAGATGGACTTGAGCCATGACCAAAAGAACGGGAAAAAAACTCAAGAAAAATATCTCATTGTAGGCCATACCGATCAATTTGTGGAGAGAGAACAATTGAAAATTAAAATTTAAAAAAAAAAGAAAAAAAGAAGAAGAAGAGGTGAGGAGGTGAGGAGGTTGCAATTTACCGGTGACTATCAAAATTCCATATAATAATGGCATCTAAAGAGTTTGGGCTAATGGAGAGACACGCAGTAGAGTTGGAAATAGAGTAACACCTGAATTTAAAGAGATGCTCAATAAATGTCAACTAGTAAATTAAAAAATTAAAAACTAGAAAAAGAAAATAAACGATGACATGACGCTGATGTGGCTTAATTATAGCGTAACAACAATAAATACTACGCTTTAACTTTTAGATATATATAGATATAGACTAGTCGCATACCCATGCGATGTGTGAGAATAGATAATTATATTTTAGTTATTATATAATATATAATTTTTTCTCTAAATTTTGTGGAAAATTATTTGTTCTCCCAAAAAATTAAACGATTTCTAAAATTATTTTTCATTTATCTATCTCAAAAAATATATCATCATTTTATTATTTGGATTTGTTTGATTGATATTATTCATTTTTTAGGCAGTCCATATTTTGATAAATTATATTATTATGCAGTATATTTTCCTAATTTGTTTTCCAGTACAACTAAACAGTGAGTTTCAAATATATTATTCAAAATTTTCATTCTCTTAAAAAGTGATTATTATATTTAAAATTTTTCTTATTGTAGGAGTAGCTTTGAACTATTGATTGGGTTTTGTTTATTAATATATATACACGAGATTGAAACTACATATTTCTTAAACATTCCTAAGAGACTATACCATATTATAAATTTAATATTTAAAATAATATGTAAAAAAAAAAGTAGACTTTATGTCTAAAATTGAACACTTCACCTATCGAAATGAAAGAAAATAATTTGTATAACAACATAAAGAGATTGTGATCTAACAATTTTTTTTTTTTTTTTAAAATACATACACTTTCATTTATTAAGATTTAATTGCCTTTAAATAGATCTTTGTGGTCCCCAAACATGCTTGGGCTGTGGTACCGGGCTAAGGATTTGGGCCCCAATTTTTTTATTTGTGGGCTTTCTAGCAATCCTACAGGTAGAGCTCCAAGCACCAACTAGATAGTCTAGGCTGTATCATTTCGGAAAACCTTTTGACCTACAAACCTCACCCTCTTGCTGTTCTTCTTCCTCTCTATTTACTCGCACTCCTTTCCCTCTGTGTGTATTCTCTCTTTTCCCTGTGTTTTCTCAACGTATTCCTAGTGTTTTTCTAGCGTATTCCTAATGTTTTTCCAACCACCCTCTCTTGTCTGCCTTCTCACCCCTTATATAGTCTCTCATTAGTGGGGCACTCATCATTATCATTTCACCAGTTCACATGCATTTCCACTTTCGACAGAATCCCAAAAAATCATCATGCCTTCTGAGGATTCTCTTGAAACTTGTTCCAGATGCCAAATAGCATTCAGTAGCGAGTTTCCCAAAGGCACTAACAACTCTCGATAAATCGACTTTAGTTTAACCAATTCTTCATCAATTTTACACCATCTCATCAATCAGTGGTGGCTGAGCGTTATAGGATTCCCCCGAACGATAATTTCTATGTCCCAATACACTCGTTATCAGGCTGAGCCCACTCCAACCGAGTTTGAGGTCCACTTCCCTCTTATGGGATGGTTTTGGCTACTCAGGCCGATCTTAGGCCTTAGTTAAACAAATCGATATTGACTTTCTAGGCTCGAGCCCCCCACAATCTTCATATAGCATTTTTGTTACTACGCAGCCTACGCTCTTGTTGAGTTTTCTCGTCCGCCACATCATTAGCTACATCATTATTCTTTTTATTATTTATTTTTTACTTTTAATTTTTTGAAATATTAAATATATAAATATATTGGCTTTACAAATTCATCTTAGGCAGATTTAACTTTACATATTCATCTACTTTAATTTTAATGTTACAACTAAATAATAAATCAATGAAAAATTAAAACAAACATATATTGTCTATACATATTCACCTTGGGCTGTTTTAATAGTTGATAGACACATTCAAATTCATAGCCAAGATTGTATTTTGATATAAATTCAAAATCTCACTTCCAAAATAACTAAGTATTATGTCAAAAATAAAATCAAACAAAAGCTATAAGATGGAGAGAGAAGACTTGTAATGGAAAACTTAAAAAACCAAACATGCTACTAAATCATATTAACCCAAAATAGTATTATAAAAAAAAATACAATGATTCATCAACCTAAAGTAAAGTTGAAAAAAAAAATACTATATATATATATATAGAGAGAGAGAGAGAGAGAGAGAGAATAATCACCTTTTTCGAGAGAGAAATAGAAAATAAAATGAGAAGAAGAAGTATCAAAATAAAAAATATATTCATAAGTCAAATACCAAATTATCCAAGCCATGCTATATAGTAGAATAACATTATATGCTTGTAAACTATCTTTATATGCAATAGAATAACATTTAACGGTTGTAGAAAAGAAAAAAGATAATAACTTAAAAACACAATACCAAATTGCATCAACCCAAATAAAATTCTAAAGAACACATAAATTCATCAATCTTAAGTAGAGATACAAAAAATAAAAAATTCACACAAACCTTTTTCATGTGAGAAAAGATGTATATAATGGGAGAGAGAATGACATATTTATAGTAATAGAATGGGAATAAGAAGAGCCAAAATAACAGAAAGAGGAAGGGATAGATGAAGACTGACATGAAGGTTGAGAGTAGTGGAGAGATGAAAAGGTAAAAGAAAAATTATGGTTGGAAGTAGTAGAGAGAAATGAGAAATAGGTAAATGACATGGTCGCTGATGTGGCTCAACAGGAGCGTTGCAACAATAAATGCTACGCTTCAGCTTTTAGATATATATAGATATAGATTGGCTCCACGATTTCTTATGAACATGGACATCTCAGGTAATTCAATCTTGTGGCTTTTCATTAACATTTGCGGCATGCTTAATACATGCAAGTCGGATGAAAAGTGGTGTTTCTTGTGACCAGCAAGTAACCTATAAGAACCTAACCTTTGAAGCAAGCACAAACAATATGTAGGATTAAGAATGTACCTTTTATTATATTAAATTAAAGTACACAATTATAATATATGATGTAAATAATTAAAAATTTTATTTTAAATTTCTTAAAACTTTTTGTATAGAATTTTAATTGGAATAATATTTTATATTTCTTAAAACTTAGTATTAGAGTTTTATCTCAAATAAACTATTTTAACAATTAATAAGTTACTTGATATAGTAATATAGGCTTTTTTTTGGAGTTTGTAATATAGTTTCATATAAAATAAACTATTTCAATAATTAATGAGACACATAATAAAAATTCATTATACAACGTGTAATACAATACGTTAATACGTTAAGTCATTTGAAGCAACTATGACTTATCCAACTTTTATTTATTATATAATGTATAGTGTATAAAAATGACAATAGAAGTCTA
>JARYZH020002519.1:0-15275 GCA_030021035.2 Notholithocarpus densiflorus
ACAGGAACGGTTAAAGAAAGAAAAAGGGACCAGTTCCAGCTTTTTTCAGATTCTTAACCAATTTTCACTGGGTTTTTTTTTTTTTTTTTTTCGAATCGGTTCCGTGTCCAATTTCCAATTCAACCAATTGAACTTGCCGATCAGTCCGATTTTTGAAACAACGGATTCTACAAAATACATTACTAACTTTATAATAAAAAATAGTCGTGGTTATTTAGTATTTTTTTGAGAAAGTCGTGGTTATTTTAGTATTGAAGTGACTGTTATGATCATTACATCAACAGCTGTAAAGACATACATGAATAAGTAATTCTTTCCGTTGGAGTATATAAGTATCCGTTTGGTAGAGATTATTTTCGTAAATTTATTTTATTATTTAGTTTATTTTTACTACTATTTATAGGTTACGCTGCACTTTTTGGTACTATTTATGAATCTCACTGTACTATTTCAGCTAACTTTTACCTTTATTTACGGTACTTTCAGCAAAAAATTTTTAGTTTCAACAAAATAAACGGATCCCAAACAGACCCTAAATGTATGTATTTAGACATCAGAACGTAGGCTATTTTATTTATGTTTTAATGATACTAGCAAAATATCATTGTCTTTACAAACTCTTCAAACTTTTTTTTTTTTTTTTTTTTTGACAAACTCTTCAAACCTATATGTCAAATTGGATATTTGACATGTGGCAAATTAAAGAAAAAGGTTAGTAAAGTTCAGAAAAATAAATTATTTATAATAATTAAAAATTTTTTAATAAGTATTTCGTGGACCAAAAGGAGATCATTTTATTGGTTAGTTTAATAAGTTTAAAGAAATGAATATTGAGTCATTGTAGCTATCAAATATAGTGCGTGCTTGACCTAAATTAGACAACTGATATATTACTATCACACAATTCGGCATTTCTCTAAACTAAGTAAGAATATTTTTTTTAGTTATTCTTTATCAATACACTACAAACCACATGACCTGTTTCGACCCTTTTTTTTCAAGGGTTACTAAAATTTGTCCAAATAAACAGTAAAGTAAGCCTATTACTAGATTTATTAAGGACCTTCAAAATAATTAACACAACCCTTGAAATAAATATATAAAAAAGTGGTTAGTTTTGTAGCTAAAATGTAAATCCTCTTAAATTCACAACCCCTAATAAAAATTCCTAAAAAATTTTTCAACCCTTGAAAAAATTTCAAAAACATATTTAAAAAAACAAAAGAATATGCTATACGATAGCCTGAAGCTAAAAATCTAAATGTAATACCCAACCTTCCTTAAAAAGAAAAAAAAAAAAAAAAAAATCACGCTCTCTCTCAACTCTCAATCTCTTCCCTCACCAAAAAAAAAAAAAAAAAAAAAAATTCTCGTCTCTCATATATCACAAGCTCTCTCTCTCTGAGATCTCATTTTCCCCAAATACAAATCTAAGCTCGACAATCATGGAAATCACATAGCATTCAAGCTCAAGTTCGTGATTTCTTCGTCTGTGTCTCTTTGTCTCTCTCAATCTAAGCTCGGTGTTCTCTTCGTGACTTCGTCTCTGTCGGTCACGGTGTGTTTTCTTCGTCTCTCAATCGCATTGATAAGAATTGGTATTGCCTAATCACAAACCCTAATTTCTTCTTTGAAGTTTTGTGTTTCTTTGTTTTCTCCCACTTTCTCGTCGATTTTCACCGCATTTCTTTGATTTTCCTTACGCACATTTCTCAGAAAACTCAAAAATCGAAGGTCTCCTCTCATCTCGACTCCAACACCGCTGATTCCCCTAGTTTGAAAAACAAAACAAGGGTGAAAGAGCAAAAACCGTGTCCAAATTCAACAGCTAGTCCACGTTTTGGTATGTATGAAGTTAGAATAATGTGTCATTAAGATTGGCTTCTAAAGTTACTATTGCTGCACTTACAGGTGTGCCTAATTAATTTATGTTTGTTTGTTATTTATTTATTTTATTTTAGTCTTTAGAAGAGAGAATTATTTCAAGATTTGGTATTTATGTTTGTTTGTTATTTATTTATTTTATTTTAGTCTTTACAGGTATGCTCTTTATAATTGTCAAATTATTCTCATTGGTTTTATGCCCATGTTCTTTTCTTTGAATGGTTATGCAATTTAGCTGTTGTATGCTGTAATTATAAACTTCTGTCTGCCTTTGGTTTCATTTTCTAGAACAAGGAATTATTTCAAGATTTGGCTCATGCATATACAACTTTAAAAAAGATTCTGTAACGCATCTAGATTTTGAACTATCAAAGTAATTCTTAAAGAAGGATTAGTTAAAACTTAGGATAGAAAAATGCGCAGATCTTGAGTATGTTTCTCCTTAAGGCTAGTTATGCAAACAGGGAAATCTGAAGAGAGAATTTTATTACAGTTCATTATGTCTCCAGCTAGCTGCACCCCAAATAGGAGTTCATTTGCATTCCAAATTTCAACTTTCATTAAGTGTTTTTCCATATAATTTCAAATCTAAATAGTAGAATAAATAATTTGGGATCAACTCCCTGCTGGGGCTATTCCTACCAGATTTTCCTGGGTTTATATATATATATATAGTTGGGGGCATTTTTTGCATTCCCTGGATTGGTCTTACCCAGTGTAAAAACCAAATTCAACATTTCTGTTCTTCCCACATTCTAATCCCCCTAGATTCATTCTAGGTTGATGTAAAAAAGTATCAGCTCTGTTATGCTTTGTCTTTTATTTCTTTCAATAGATTTGTTTTCTGTTCTGACTTGTAGTCTCTCTTTTTTTTTATTTACTAAAAGGCTTTTTCTATTCTGCCCTTCTCCCTAAGTTCTAGTTATGTCAACTAGAAAAAATCATATGTTAGAAAGGACTTTATGGGGTTGATTTGATAGTTAATCAATTATAATGACACTTCCTGGGTTCAAGCCCATTGGATGCCTGTGTGACTGACCAATAATATAAATAGTTAATCCTAGATACATTCTGTAGCCAAATTTTTTAATACCCATGTTTTTTGCAGCTTGCCAATTTGGAAGTTTGGTTTCAGCGGCCAAAAGAAATTGTTCAGAAATTGGTATCTGGAGTCCTTGTTTTCTTATCAAGGATTGGTATGAGGAAGTGCATTACCATTAAAAGTTCATCATTTTTGTTCCTGCTGTCAGGGGAATGAAGATCTTATTCTTGTTCATGATGCTCTTGAGTATGGGGACTGCCATTTATCACTGGCTGTAAGTTGTTCTTGCAGATAGCCAACTGAAACTTACTGCTTATCTCATAAATTTTACTGTTAATAATCTTGGTATATCACCGATCATAACAATCTTGGTATATCCTTTGCCCTTTCAGATTCCCAAATATGGGATTTTTGAGAACATAAATTCTCTAAAAGAGCTAGCACAAATGCCACAATGGACTGCTGCTGAAAAGCCTCTGTGAGTCGCTACTGGATTCACCTACGTATGATCTGTGTTTCATTTTATTATATTATGAAAATTTCAGTTTATTTTTTTTTTATTTTGTAACATTTTCAGTTTTGGCCCTATCCTTCTGCACAGCTAGGTCCTAAATTTATGAAAGAAAATGGACTAAAGTATGTGACTTTTTCAACTGCTGATGGAGCACTGGAGGCAGCTCCTGCGGTGAGAAATGCATTCTTTCTCTATGATTTGCATATTTCTTTGTTTCTTTTTGCTATTTTTGTTTTCCTCTATTTAGAATTGAGTTGTTGCTGTCCATTGAGATAGTTGATCTAGTCCTTTGTCATATATTAGCACAATGCATGTTGTTCTTGGGGAAGAGGCTTACAATTTATTTTGATCCAGAATATTGATCACCCTGCTAGTCAGTTTATTTGTTATTAACATATTCTTAATATTCTTTTCCCCTTTAAAGAAGATTTTTTATTTTGGTTATCTAATTATTTATATTCTCTACTGTTTTACCAGAATAATGGTTGATGAGATCATCGGTTGGCAGGTAGTTTATTTCTTCTTTGTTTTGTATAGATTTTATATAGTACTGTTTTCTTGTTGCTACCCGCCTACTACTGGTGTAATGTTGATGATACCACTGCCAGTAACTGTGTTGCTTGTCTGGATTATGGATTGCTTGAGACTTTGTTAAAGTAAAATGGTGTGAATAGGTTCATCAGGTGAATGTAATCTTTGTCTGGATAATGGATGGTTTTGGGGCTTTGCTGTCTTGACTGTATCACAGTTTAGTTTCCTAAGAGCATCATCATTTGATAATTCCTTACCATTTTTACATCCTGCTGAATACTTGTTAATGTCTTGTGCATTTTGTTTATGAGGAAATGGGTATATGCATGTTCATACTTGTCTAATCTTATTTCAAATGTACTTAACTGTTTGTATTATGCATTTTATAAGAGAGAACTTGACCTATTTGCATGATGCCTTTAAGAATTGGGAGTGAGTCAATTATTATAGGAGAGAACTTGTCTAATCTTCTTGTTCTTGTCAATATGGACTTTATTGTATGACAATTTTTCAATCAAACACCTCAACCGTTTAACAAGTGCATGATTAATTGGTTTGTCTATTTCCTTGCAGTTCTTAATGCAAGGGAAAGTTGGAGGCTATGCATCAGTCTTTGAGAAGTACCAGGAAAAGGTAGAATCCTTTATGTGAGACCCTTTAAACATTAGTACGTCGGGTTGTTTTGCATTGAAATAGAATAATATTAAGATTAGGATTTTGATCATGCATGGTTCTTGTATTGATTCATTTCTTTTCTTCTTCTTCCTTTTTTTTTTTCTCCTTTATCTAGTTAAAATACTAAGTTCCTTTATGTTAATATGAAAATGTCTACATAAACTTCAAGAATGAAGAATTTAGTAACTTGGAAAGCTAATTGAATTTTGTTTTGATATTTGTGTTTTGATATTATATAGATTTTTTAATATGTGGTTCTTTAAAGTCTATGTGCATAGCTGTGGGTTTTTATTTATTTATTTATTTTAAAAGAAAAAAACCTTATTTTTAGGGTTGGGAGACCCTCAAAAAAAGGTTATTGTTCTTTTATCCCTTTTAAATTTTTCAAAGGTTGCCAATCCTTGATAAAGATAAAACATTTGTTTCGAGGGTCATGTAGGCTATTGAAATTTCGGTTTCAAGGGTTAGGAAGGCCATAGAGTTTCGAGGGAATTTGTTTCAAAGGTCATCAATGGTCCGTTAAACCGTCAAAATAATATCTTTTGAGGGCTTTTAATACTTTTTTCAAGGGTTTTGACCCTCGAAAAAAATCAACTTTGTTGTTATAGAACTACATGTTCTAAAAGTTTATAACTAAAACTGTGAAATGCAAGGGCCAAAGTAGTTAAATGTTTGCCAAATGGCCAATTCCTTGGTAATTCTCTTCATTTAACCCTCAACATCATCAAACCATTTTATTTATGTCAAAGTTTTATTTCATTTCTAAAGAAGCAAATAAAATACTCTATATTTACACAAAACATTTAATTATATTTCTAATTATATATAGTATTTCTTTTCTATTCAAGAAAAAATGATAGTGTTTTTTAATGAAGAAATATTAATTTATTTTTAGATTTTTAATGAGGTACATGCATTCAATTTTAGTTTCTAAGTATTAATTTTCAACTATGCACTAATTAATATAAAAATGGAATTAATATATTTTTAGATTTTTAGTTTTTTTTTTTTTTTTTGCTTACAATGCCACTTGGTAGAACCTTACACCACTATCTGTGGTGCATATACATGTATGGGACAAGATTAAGTGCATGTATAAATTTTTGTTGATATTACAACCCTCAATATTTTTTATTATTGCCAATAGCTTATAACTCAATTGGTTGACACTTTTTTGTGTGTCTAACAAAAGTATTCACAGTTAAAATTCGTCCACCCCGAATTATTCAATTACCAAAAAATTAAAATTTTTATTAGTTTAATATATTTAAACTTTCTTTTCGCAACTACATAATTAAAGGTTGATTGCTGTGTATTCGGGATTGTGTTGAGGCAAAGGAAAGAGCATGTTTTAAGATGAAAATAAGGAATAGATGAGAGAAATTAGTGGACCAGATGGTCTGATGACAGAGGGGAGAGTTTATTTCTCACCTACCATCCTCATGTGAAGTCAGCTTAGGTCTTAAATGACCCAGCTGTTAATCCTTTATTTATTTTTCCTAATTTTAATTTGAAACTTTTCCAACAATCTATGCAAAACTGCCGCATTTTGATACTTGTTTTCTCATATTAGTTTGTAGTCAAACTTTGTTTTAAATGTAAACTTGATAGATCAAAATGACAAAAATGAAACTTAAATAACTAAAATGACAAAAGGAATAATTTGTATTTTTACTTTTCTTATTTATTAGACAATAATGAATCAATGGCATGGGAATCTACGACTACAACCAGTTTCACAAAAATAACATTCATAATTGCTAAAATAGTAGTTTGTGATTCGTATATAGTAACAGTGATGTTAGTGGAGAGTGGAGACTCTGTGAAATTAATGCAGTATAAATCACAATTGGTTATCTCAAAAAGATGTTAAATTTTCTGTTTTTGTGGCATTTTAAATTATTTTAACTACATACTTTTAACCAAATGAATGGAAGGTCAACTTGGTCATAGATGTGAGGACAAAGTTTGCTTACAAACTAGTTTTTAGGTTATGACTACAAACTCCCAATAAAAAATTAAAACATCTACATATTTTAAAATTTTGACTATTAAATTACATGTTCTTTACGTTCTTAACATACATGTCAAATTTTGTTCAAATTGGATATTATATACTATTCAAAGCATAAACTTATTTTTATGCATAGTTTAAGACTACAAAAATTTAAACATTTAAACATTTAATTGAAGAAAAAATTATTGATTTTTAATCTTCTTAAAATTTTACAAGCATAATATAAAATAATATAATAAAATTTAATGGTGGATTGTCATAATTTACATCTAATAAAAATATTATATAGGAGAGTTTATAGTCATTGCCTACAAACTAGTTATAGGCAAACTTTTTTTTTTTTTTTTTAAAGAATACTCTCCCTCTGCGCCGCTGATTGAGTGAATAATGTTATAATTGTAAATCTTGCTACCAAGTACCAAAGCCTTCGTGAAGGCCAAAGGATCGGAGATCCAACAGAAAGGTTTCAACGCGGCTCCAATAACAGCACTTATCAGCGGCTGATATAATTGTTGTAGTAAAAATACAGATTGAATCACTAACAGTAACATGGATGGAGCCAAACAAGTGATCAGTGTAGCCAATTTGAAGGTTTAACTTTAAGCATGGCAGCGGTGAGCTTTGCACCTTTGTCCTGAAAATTGAAGTGACCAATTTTTGAATATTTGTAGTGATAATTTGAAACGTTGGTTTCATGTTATGATAAGTTTATTATAATATTACAAAAAAAAAAAAAAAAACAGTAATTTATCTTATTAAAAAGATGAATTGACCAATATGATAAATCTAGCACAATATTACAAACATATAGCTTATTAGAGCATTCCCATCAAAAGTTCTAAAAAATTTAGCATTTAACATCTCAAAAACTAACTTTATAACATATAACAAATCACTTTACAATATCTCTTACATCAAAATTTCTGTTTTTTTTTTAACACTTTATTTAAATATTATTTCTTTATTATTTTTTATTCATTTTTTATTTTTCCTCTCTCCCTATCTCTCTCTTTCTCAACCCATTGCCGCCACCAGCAAACTCACTAAGCAAAAAACACAAACACAGCAAACCCACATCCCAATCTACCATTGCCAATCAAACCACCAAGAAAAAAACACACACACACACACACAAGAAACCCACAAAACTCCAAAACCACAACCACAATAGCCAATCAACCACCACCATCAATCACCCACCCCCACCACCATGAACCTGACCCACAACGAAAATCCATGGCAACAACAGCAAACCCACCACGGTAACCCTCCGCCGCCGATCTATTGCTCAATCCAACACGGCAACCCTTCAACTCGGATTCAACCCACAACATCAAACCCACCATGACAAACCTCCACAAAAGCCATGAGAACCCATCACACCGAACCAAAACCCAGTAGATCGGTGACCAAAACCCACAAGAACCCAGTAGATCGGTGAACCAAAACCACAGTCATCAGTCCATCGCCGCCACCACCATCCACAACCATTGGACCATCGCCACCACCACCCATGACCATTGGACCATCAGACCACGACCCACGACCCACAACCCAAAATCAAAACCACAGTCATCGGACCCACGATCTATGTCCATCGGACCACAACCCACGACGGCCCACAATCGCTAGACCACAATCGCCGAACCACAGAGAGAGAAGAGAAAAGAAAGAAGAGAGAGAGGAAAGAGAAAGACAGAAATGAGAAAGAGCCGTTGGGGGTGAATAGAAAACATTTTTTTTTTTTTTTACAATCCAGCTGCAGTAGGATATCAAAGATGAGATTGCATTGTAGCTCAATGCTAAAAATTTTAAGATTTATCATATTTGATGTAGGTGTGATTTTATCATTTGAGGTGCTAAAAATGCTAAAAAATAGCATTTAGCATTTTTAACAACTTTGATAAGAATGCTCTTACGACAGTCCATAGGTACAACTTTTAACACTCATCATGTGTTCAATTGAAGTCCAATATGAATTAACAGGAGATTACAATAAAAGCAAATAATAAAACTTAGGTACATTTCATTAAGTTTTCCAATTAATATCAAACACTCAACAACATTAGATTTAATTTTCATTGAAAAAGATGACATTATTAATCCTTCATTCATCAATGCAATTATGTATTTGAATCTAATTAGGGAATGTAATGTAGAGAATATCAGGAACTGTATCTAATTTTTGCCCCAATTCAAAAACAGTTTGAGATCCAATATACCAATCTCATTTTTGGACAAGTTACCTTGCTAAAGGAACGAGTTCCGTAATCATATTCATATTGACCATTTCAACTAAATAATTTGATTCGCCTGCCCTTTGAGCTAATTCAGATTTCAAACACTCCTTTAGTTTCATCACCACCTCACTCATGGATGGCCTTTCGGTGGATGTAGAAGACACACAAGCCATTGCTATTTCAATAGCTTTCCAAGCAGAGTTAACGTTGAAATCTCCACACATCCTTGGATCAACTATATTTTGAATATCCCCTTTATCAAGCATGATTCTCACCCATTGGCTTATGTGAATGTTTTCATCGGATCTTTCTATCACAGGTCGACTTGTAATTATCTC
Source organism: Notholithocarpus densiflorus (assembly GCA_030021035.2). Lineage (NCBI taxonomy): Eukaryota > Viridiplantae > Streptophyta > Magnoliopsida > Fagales > Fagaceae > Notholithocarpus > Notholithocarpus densiflorus. The sequence goes on from JARYZH020002519.1 coordinate 9,242, forward strand.
CAAAAGAACAACTCCAAAACTATAAACATCACTTTTCTCAGTCAACCTATATGAAAGGGAGAACCTGCAAGCCAATGCATGTCAAACTTTTTGTTTTTAAAAATATTTAATTATATGAAGTTTAATTTTCAAGTCATTCCCATTGACCTTTATCTGGTATAAGGTTTGAATCCATTTTCTATTTAGAATTGGTCACATGCCTGCAGATTGCTAATAGTTCTGTTGTATTTAATAAAACGACTTTTGAAGATGACAAGCTATGTAACAAAAATACTCACTCAGGGTCGAGGTACCCAGGGGTGCCACCAACACTAAATGTTGAGACATGAGTGATGCCATCAGTTGGGAACATTTTGGAAAGACCAAAATCAGCTATTTTGTCATGAAAATTTTCATTCAATAAGATGTTTGTAGTCTTCACATCTCTATGGATTATAGGTGGTTTACATCCATAGTGCAAATACTCCAATCCTGCATTTTCATGGTCGATCCATATCATTTTCAGAAAAAATGAAAATTTATTATAAAAAAAAAAGTTAATCAAATTAACTCATCGCTCATAGTTAACCTTGTGCTGCGTCCGTTGCAATATTAAGCCTTGCTTCCCAACTCAAGATATTAGTATTCTTATTACCTGCATCCATAAATGAAATTCCTAAGTGTTTCTGTGTGATTCAATTAAAGTAACCTTGATCATGTGACCATTACAGTAAGAAAATTTTAGAAAGGAAAATTGTTTTTCTATTTGATTCACTACAAAAAAAACGACCTATTGCGGCGGGCCAAAAACCGCCGCTAAAGGTACATTTGACCTTTAGCGGTGGGTGATCCTGCCGACGTTGCAGTGCTGCTATAGATCTATTGCGGCGGTAAAAAAAAAGCGCCGCTATAGATACAACTTTTAGCGGCGGTTTTGGTTTATTGCAGCGGGCATAAAACCGCCACCATACGACGTTCAAATTCATGTCAACTGACTTTTAGCGGCGCTTATAACCCGCCGCTATTGGTGTCCACCTTTAGCGGCGCTTATAGACCGCCGCTATAGGGTTTCATTTAAACCGTAAAAATGTGAACCTATTGCGGCGCTTTCTGACCCGCCGCTATACGTTGAACCTATAGCGGCGGGCTATAAGCGCCGCTATAGGGTTTTATCTAAACCGTAAAAATGTGCACCTATTGCGGCGCTTTTTGACCGCCGCTATAGGTTTTTTTTTTTTTTTTTCACCCAGTGGGCTTTAAAACTACTGTTTGCATCAAATATTTTGTTCAAACCTGTTACAAATATATTGTTCAGACCTGTTTAAAACCTGTAATAGTTTTAGCTCTACTAACACAATACCACAAATGTAATTAATTAACAATACTACAAATGTCTCCAAATTAACGTAATATTAATATAGAAATATTGATTATCAAATACATAGCGTTGTCTATAACTACTATCATAAGATTAACAAAAAAAGATGTGGTCCTTTGAATAAAACAACCGCTAAAATTAAGCTAATACTATAATCAAAGTTCTAAAGTGTTTAAAAATATCCTTCAACACTTGCAAAAAATGCGGTTGTTCTTCCGTAGTTCTTTGTATACAAAAAGTTCTCGAACACCAAGATAAAACTTATAAGCTGCTTGGTTGTTAGGATGCGGCAGACGATTTTTGGAGAGCTGGAGATTGTTGAGCCGAAGGAACATCCTACATACAAAGTATGATTACTCAATAAGTGTGCATAAATGGAATAGGATGACAAGAAAATATTACCAAGGCAAAAAATGGGAACAAGTTAAATGAAGACATTTATACGCACTCACAACAACAACGAAGTGCTTTCAAAGAGAAAAACATTGACTAAGTCTTTGTTAATATACCTGATTGCATTGGGAAGAAATTTGTTGCATTTGTTGAAACATGCGAGCCATTCTTTGCTCCATTCTTTGCTCCATTTCTTCGAATTGACTAAGTCTTTCCTTCATTTCATCAAAACTTGCAAGTTTATCCTCCACAGTAGCCAAGGAAGCCTTCAGTTGGGCAACTTCGTTGTCCCTTGCTTGACTTGAGTGTATTTCAATGTTTGTGAGAGCACTCTTGCTACTTCGACCACTTGAACTTGGACCAAATCCTATCCCACGAATACGACCTTTGCGCTCCTTACCCATCACTTTGGCAAACACATCATCTGTTGACCATGCAATACTACCACTTATGTCAGATGACTGCAAATGATTCGAAGAATCATCCAACAATTACTTCATTTTTTCCTGATATTTGAGTTTGAACAAAACAAAAAAAGTTAGAAATCATATAATTAAAATGACCCCACAACATATATATACATATATATAGGATGAGACAAGTAACCACCAATATGTACCAGTAACCCTCAAGATAAAATTGACAATCTACAGGCAACTCACCACATGAACCTCTCCCAAAAAAAAAAAAAAAAAAAAAAAGAATTCCTAAACATCCACTGGCTATGCTATAATATAACAAAGGAATTAAACATAGAGGCCTCAACACAGTAAGAATAATATTTCCACAATGAAATGAAGTTTGCTATGTAATCCAACAATCAAATGACCTCACAATAAAAACTAATGTGTATTGGCTAACATCAATTTGAAATATATCAATTTAAAAATTAAAAGAATCATTAATAACAATTATCATTGAATTCCTATTTTGTTTACCCCCAACTACAATGGAGAAATTACTCACCATTTTTGCTTTCACTACAGGATTAACTGTAGTTCCATCTTTACGAGTATGTAGTATTGGATATAATACTGCACGCTCTACAGGACGTCCATCCGTTTTTGCCTACATTATGAACAGCATATTTATGTAGCAATAAATATCGATTCCACATAAACTTTAGAAGAAGTCAAAATCATTTAAAAAATAGTCATAATACTTATTACCTTTTTTGCAGCGTGCACAGTAAAACTACAAGAACCAGCAGTATGTAAGTCATCCTGTTTAGAACGACGATCCTTATTCTTTTCTGACTCTAACTACATTCAACAAAATTATATGTTTATATACAGTATGCTTTAAGTATCTAAAGCCACTTTTAGCTAAACCCAAAATGCAAACAATATTTACAGTATTTTACTAATTTATCAAAGTTGCACACAAAAAACTGTAATGTATTGGACACAAGCTACACAAAAAGGTCACTATAAAATTACCATAAATAAAAACTTTTAGCGCATCTATCTATACATTGTACATTAAAAGTGGCAGGAAATATAAAATTTGCTTGATAAATAAGATTACTCAAAGTTGACATATGCTTGGCACAAAAAGGTCACTCATTTATAGAGTCATATGCTTAGGTGCAGGGACACAGTATTTATAAAGTTGACATATGAACTTACTATTTCTTTTTACCATTTACTTACTGTCACATTATAGCCAAGTTGTACTAAAAAAAATTTGTGGTGTTAGATTTTCTCATTAAAACTAGGCATTTTGGTATCAATGTACAAGAACAAGTGTGGATTGTAAAAAAAGCTCATATCAGGCAGAGCTGCTGCAGCAGATGATGTTTTTTTTTTTTGATAAGGTGCAGCAGGTGACGTTAGAACTTAGAAGTTTGTGATGCACTGTTTCTATATGCAAGACAAAATGACAAGCCATGGAATCTGCATGCAGATTCGTCAGGCTGTTGCTCCCTTATCATTTTGCATACAAGCATTGCCCTAGTAGATATTGCAATTAATGTATCCTGAAATTTGCATATGTTTTTTTTTAATACTATGTATAATTATTAAATATTTGGAAAGCATTCCTAAATAAAAATAAAAATTGATCCATTGACTAAGTGGTTATAGATTAGAGATTGCAATTTTTTTTTCTTGATTTCATTTTTTATTGTTAAATTTGCTATTATATCCCTTAATGTTTTAGACCATTTGTGGTGTTGAAGACTCATTGGTTCCATTCTTTTTTATCCATTCAGGTAGGCAATTCTGTAAATTGATATTAAAAATGAAAATTTTAAGAATTTCACTATCCTTACTAATTTATATGAAAAGATTGTCTTCAGCCTAGACTTATGATCCCTCCAAGCCTTCCCAATTTTTTGTAAGGTAAATGTCTTCAAAGCCACATATGCAACAGGATTAACAGGGACACAGTATTTTCGCTACAATCAAATAATTGAGTTATCAAATTACAAATGTTTTCATGTTAATACAAAATGTTATAATTACAAGTATTATAACTTATTTAATACCTCTACAAGACGCCAACACTCTTCTTTAAATTCTTCTGCCATGTCCTTCCAATTAAGAAATCTAATCGGGCACATGTGAGGTTTCCGCGCAATCGTACCCAAGAAACCAGTGAAAGTCCTCGCCCCATCATCAACCGGCTGATGCATACTATTTAGCGGTAACTCAATTTCTTCTTCATCGGGAAGATCCCAAATATCCAAGTACTTGCTTGGCCCGCGAGTGACACGTACAACTGGCTGCACATCTGAATTTTGAAGGAGATAATATCAACCAATGTCAAACAACAAGGCATGCAAAGCTAAGGATGAGTCTAAATATTCTATTAAACAAGTGGTCATTATACGCTAAAGAAAACAAAATGTTAGAAACATGCTGAATTATACTTATACTAATATTACTTGTATAGTACTCATATGTTTGCCTATATAAAGACACTTCTTTTTACATTTTTATTCATATCAATATACCAAGAATTCCTTCTCGATTCCAAACACAACATAAACATCATAACATCAAAAGTTTTGATGGGATTCGGTGTATTAGTATTGGTATGATCACACCCTTGTAACATCAACAATTAAGTCTGTGTAATTGACCTACATTTAGTATAATATGAAAAATATTGCAAGTAACCGTACCCTTCTTCCCTATCAATTATGTGGTGGTGTATTATTGCAGTGATAACGAAATGTGGAAAAGAGCTGCTACTATCATCTTCAAAGACATAGTAGTAAATAAAAGTTTACTGAATAAGATTTGCCCTTTCATCAGATGGATATATATATATATATATATAAATATATATGCATGTGGTACAAGATTGTCAGCCAGTCTTTTTTTGTACTATATACTGTCCATTCAAGAAGTTTCCACTCACAAAATGATATATATCATGAGCTCTAAATATAAAATACCACACATGCATGAGAAATGCATGACACGTTGGGGCCACGCTCCATTCACAGTGAGGGATATGCATTACAACTATACAAGTCATGAGCTGGGTCCAAACTCTTCATTGTACCCATGGAGATTCTGTGACTACATACTGGAGACAAATGGATCCTCTATGTGACAATTATTTGTAGCATTTTGTCACTACAAATACAACTTGGAGTATATTGTTTGGTAGTATTTTTGTTGCATTAGCTTTGGTGCTTAAAAGTTAGCTTTCAAAAGAACTACCAAAGAGCACCTAAATTATGATGTTTCCAAGATGACTTTTAGAACCCATAGTTATGAATCCTTTGAGAGTTTGGGTTGTTTGAGCTATATAACTTGAATAAGAACTAATCAAGCTTTGGCATTACACAATTTTACTTAATTCTATTAAAACCATTCTTGACATGGATAGACTGAGCACAGTAGGAATTACTCTCCTAGCATAGGTATATTGAACTTGGTGTTTAGTGTGTTAGAGGTAAGGCACATGGAATCACATGAGGCTTTCAATTATTTAGACCACAAGTACTCAACAAATAAATAACTCCCATGTGTCCATTGTTAGTTAAGCCAGTAATTAATGCATGACATCTAGGTCAAATGCCAACGATTACAAACCATTAATAACCACTCATCAATTTATTGCCCTCAGGATTGACTCATATTCTCTCTCTCTCTCTCTCTCTCTCTCTCTCTCTCTCTCTCTCTCTCATATAATCCTATTATATTAATTTCCACTTGTATTAAATAAACTATGTTCTTTTAATGGAGAATGATGTAAAATTAATAGTGAAGTTGGTGTGCCCTTCTGCTTATGAAACAAGCACAACATTGCCCCTAACCCCAACAGCTG
>JARYZH020002520.1:0-15273 GCA_030021035.2 Notholithocarpus densiflorus
AGAGTGCCTGTTTGTTTCAGCTTTCCCAACCCAAAAAGTCCGTTTTGAAACTACAAATACAAAAAGCCCATTTGGTTAGGTATAAAAAGCAAATTTTTAGAAAAAATTACGTTTTGGGTTTGTGAAGAGAATGCGCATTCGCAGAATGGAGCTCTAAGGTGCATTTTAGAAAAGCTCCTGCACGTTGATGAATCTATCCGTTGGGTTATTGGTTCAGTTACCAAATTGCCCTCACTTAACTTAAAACTCTAACTTTGCCCTTTTCTCTTCTCCCTCATATTCTTGCTCCTCTATTACAGACCAACACCGGTCAAGAAAGTATCAACCAAATACAAATACAGCACCACCTAACTATCACCGGTCTACCACCACAACCCATTTCAACATTTGATAATCCAAACACAAAATCAAACCAAAAATAACTCAAAATCAACACAAAACAACTTAAAATCAACTCAAACTCTATTGGAAAACCCAACTCAAAATCAACCCAAAACAAAATCAACTCAAAATCAAACCCAAAATCCACAGAAAATTAACTCAAAATTAAACCATTAACTGAAAACCCATAACCCAAACCCAAAATCAAAATCAAATACAAACCCAATGGTGGCAGAGACTTAAGGGATCTGAGAATTAAGGAGAGAGATGAGGGATTTCCTTATGTTTCAATCATCTTCATCTTCTTCATCATCATCATCATCATCTTCTCTCTTCCTTGTAGCTTTTGAACTGTCAAAAAAAAAAATTGAGAGAGATGCAGAGACTATGAGGGATGAGAGAGGGGCGGAGACTTTGTGGGTTAGGGGAAAGTGAGAGGCAGATCCACAGATACTTTATGGGTTAGGTGGGGTAGGTGGGAAATAATAAAAAAAAGTGAGAAAAAATATTATTTTAATAAAAAAAATGTGTATAATAGATAATCTGATGTGAGTGTTTTGTAAAAGTGATGGTGTAAAATAGAAAAAGTAAGTTTTTTTTTTGTGTAAAATAGACGGAATCTTTTAGACATACTGATGCGGTTACTCTTATATTTCTAAATTTTTTAAATTAGTACTTTCTTTTTTTAGAAAAAAAATAGTACTATTGACAGAATATTTTTATAACAATTTCATAATAAATTGATAAGAAGTCATTAATGGTAATAACAAAGAATCATGACACTAAAAAGAACTAAACACAAACATTATTAAAATAATACCAATAATATATTATTATTATTATTATTATTATTATTAATTAGTTTTTTTTAGTAAGTATATGAAACAATTGATTTAAGTATGAAATAAACTCCCTTATATATACATTGTCCTTTTTGGTAATTTACCCCTCAAACTGCCACTTTTATAAGTTCTAGCCAAACACTCAATTTTTTCAAAAAACACTTTTTAACAACTTTTACCAAACACTCAGTTTTTTGAAAAAACACATTTTCATATTATACTTTTTGAAAACTCCACTTTTTCAAAAAGTCCAATTTTAAAAAGTTGAACCAAACTCACCCAAAGTCACATAACTTAAAGATGAAATAAATAAATGAAACAAATTTAGTATTGTTTTTTTTTTTTTTGGTATAAAATAATAAAAGTAAGGATGGAATGGTATTTTACGTTTACCTTCCAAGAAGTTGCATTTTCTATTAATCTATTAACTATATAAAAAGCGACTATGTCGCTACAGTGTTTGGCCACTGTTTACATAACGTATTGCACTGTTCATCTACAGTACAGTTTTGGTGAGCCACTTTTTTCTTTTTTCTTTTTTTTAAGTTTTGAACAGTTACTTTTTTTTTTTTCGATCCTCCGTTTGTTTTTTTTTTTTTCTTTTATATATTGTTATACTGATACAACAAATTTCACAATATTTTCACAATTATTGAGGTGTCAATTTCTTATAAGTCAAAATAAAATAATAAAATATAAAACTGTGACCAACCACAACTGAAAATAAATGTTTTGTGAAAATATTGTAACACTTGTTAGGTGAAAATATAAAAGTTACAGTACTTTTGGTTTGTTCAATATGTACTTTTTTTTTTTTTCCAATCATCGATTTGTGCTCTTTTTTCTACTAACTATATATGAAGAGGCAATGCTTCTACAGTACCCCTTTTGGTGTAGTGAGCCATTTTTTTTCTCCCAAGTTTTGAATAGTTGCTACAGTGCCACTTTGGTTTGTTCAAGTGGCACTGTAGCTATAGTAGCTACAACATTTTTTTTTCCTGTCTTCCATTTGTACTTTTTTTTCTTTTAAATATTTATAAGAACCTGCATATATATTGTTATACTAACACAATAAATTTCATAATATTTTCACAATTATTGAGGTGTCAAATTCTTATAAGTCAAAATAAAATAATAAAATATGAAACAGTGACAAACTACAACTGAAAATAAATATTTTGTGAAAATATTATGACACTTGTCTTATGTATGAAAGCGCGAATGCGCGTACAGTGCTTTTGCACTGTACATTTGGTTCCGTGAGCCACTGCTTTTTTTTCCCATGTTTTGTACCGTAGCTACAGTACCAAGCGGCAAAGTAGCTACAATGCCTAAAGTTTTTTTTTTTTTTTTTCTCAGTAATCGGTTTGTGTTTTTTTTTTTTCTTTTAAATATTTATGTAAGCTAGTATATATATTGTTATACTGACACAATAAATTTTACAATATTTTCACAATTATTGACATGTCAATTTTTTACAAGTCGAAATAAAATAATAAAATATGAGACTGTGACTAACCACAACTAAAAATAAATGTTTTGAGAAAATGTTATAACACTTATTGTGCCGTGCTTTTGTTTATCGCCTATGTGTGTATGCACTGTATCTACAATGCTTTTGGTTTAGTTAACTAGCACTGTAGCTACAATGCCTAAAGATTTTTTTTTTTTTTTGGTAATCAGTTTGTGTTTTTTTTTTATAAATATTATGTAAGCTGGTATATATATTGTTATATTGACACAACAAATTTCACAATATTTTTACAATTATTGACATGTCAATTCTTTTGATTGTGGTTAGTTGTTTAAAATCCCAAAAGACACAATTGTTCAGTGTCTTATTATGCAAAACAAAATGACACAATTGTTCCGTTTTTAAATGTAGGTGTGTGGCATAAATTTATGTAGCCACATGGCGCAATGAGACGTAGTCAACAAAAAGCCAAACGTTTCGACTATTAGTTATTATATAGATTATATAGATAAAATAAACTTTTTATTTTTATGATTATTGTGAGGACAAATAACCAAGAGCCATGCATCTTGGGCTGTGGGTTTAATCCGAGGAAGACTCATGGGCCGAGCAGAGTGGCATTTATTAAAAATTCTATTTTCAAAAGATTCATACATGGGAAACGGACAATTCTGTCTGAGGAGGATATAGTCCTCGGATGAGAAGAGTACGGTTCAAGTGTGTATCCCATCGATTGGAGTAATCCTCCTAGAATCTCCGATGACAGAAATGGCCTTTGTGAACTTACTGGAAAGGAAAAGATCCCAAAATATCTAAAGAAAGACTGCTACCACCACATTAAATACCCTGCAACTACTTTTCTGGCCGCATTTATGTGGAGAAGGCCTCTGAACAGTGCTACCAAAACTATTACAGCTCACAAGGAAGCCAAAAAAAAGGTCTGATGGGACAAGTATCAAGTAACGCCTTAGATGAATGACAAGTGTAAGGTTAGGATGACTAGAAGTTGATTATATAGTGTAACACCCCCTCCATGAGAGAGGAGGACTTTTGAGAAAAGAAAGGAAGGAAGAAAGAAAAAGAACATGAATTACATGACATGATGTCTCCTCGGATCGAAACAAGAACTTACTTATACCAAATCATCTCAATATGCTTTGAGTCTTTCTATTAGCTTTTTAGTTTGTTTTTAAGAATAGGTTGAACGTAATCCACGCCATTCGTACCTAATTCTTTAACCCACTCTCTACAAATTTATTGCAGTGGATTTATTGGGCCCAAGTCCTGCATGTTTTGGACTTGAGTGTACAATTTGTTACCCTACAATTATAATTAAACATGTAATTGTCCATTCTAAGGAAATTTGATTAAATTTACATGAAAAGTGTCATTAGATATTATGTTTTTACATTTTACTATCATATTATTAGTAATAAACTTATTATATTTTTATTTATATAATTTAAAATTTTATTAATTATATTATTTATGACATTACTGGTTCGACCATCGGTTGGATCTCGGTCCGACCAAAAAAACCAGTAACCAACCCCTTTTTCGGTTCTTTCACCGTACTGGTTTATAAAACCATGAAAAAAAAAAAAAAAAAAAAAAAAAAACTTGAATGAAAATCTAGAAAAAATATAAATATAAATAAAACCACTAACAAGGCCCAAACCAAATGCCAATAGAAAAGCCCAGTACAAGATCAATCTCATCTCAGACTAAGACTATCACTACTCCAACACCAACATGATTACGTTTTTAATTCAACAAATATTAAAATAAAATAAAAATTCTCACTACCTCAGTGCCTCGCAGATTCACAAGTCATTAAACAATTTAAACTAAAATTAAATCAAACCTAAAGGCTAAAAGGAAATAAGAAACTCACTTACTCTCTCTAGACATCGCCGTCCATCCCTATTCAGCAACACTAACAACAACCACAACTGAACTCCACAAGTTTTATGTTGTAAAACTTTATGTATTTGCGTGTTTTTTTATTGTTTTTGTTGTTGTTGTCAATATATAAAATTTTATTTTTATTAGATTGTGTAATTTATGCTTCTTGAGGAACACCCTAAACAAATTCTTGGAGCCGCCACTGAACTTAACTAAACATGCAAGATATGTTAGTAGTTTAATGATGTGGATGGAAGATATTCCACCTCACTTTCATGATGTTATCTTAGTCGATTGTGGTTAACTGTCTTGATTAATGATATTCATCATCTTTCTTCTTTTAAAAAAAAAAACTACATAAGACAAATTTGAGCGTTTGGCATCTCATTACTATAGCTTCTCTAAACTTTTTTTTTTTCTATTTGTGCAGTTTTTTAAAACACCAAATTTTTAAAAACCCGAAGAAAAAAAAAAAAAACTTTTTAGTAATAAGAACAGCTTTATTTTATTTTAATTTTTGTGGACTTTTATTTATAGGATGAGAGGAAATTACCTCACATTTTTCTTTTTCGGTCTTGACTCTTAATTAAGGGTCCGTTTATTACCGTTGTTTAAACAACTGTTTTCAGTGTTTAAATAATATTACATATATTTTTACACAGTTTTTTACCCACACGTATTTCCAAAAAATACAAATAACATTACTAGAAATCTCTTACCAAATGAGTCCTAAATTACCTCATATTTTGTAACTCAAAATGTTGAATGGGCCTGACATGGGCGAGGAAATGATTCAAGAAATTAGGTGAAGTGTGGGGTGATATTGATCATACAGCCCACATCGCAAATGTTTGGGCTAGAAATTGTCTTCAACCTAAGTTTTATTTTTGCCAGTCGGCAAAGAAAATCCAGCTGTTCACGTCTTCAAGGTGATCCACGAGGGCCCATGCACCCATATTTACAGACAATTGAAATGAGGAACCCCCACCCAGATCATAGATAATAATTTACTTTTTTAACCTTGTCAATACCAAAATCTATTTTCTTATTAAGAGCTAAAACTTACACTTTGGGATTCTCAACAAAAAAAAAAAAAACAAAAAAAAACAGACTTACACTTTAGGGTAATGGGCTTACCCCCTATTAAGTCTTAACCACAGTTATAAAGTGTAAAAACATATGATAGGGTTGAATGGTTGTACATGGAGAAATTGATGACAAAGATGGGGTTTTGTGATGCATGGGTGAAGTTAATGATGGGGTGTATATCTACCGCCACTTATTCAATCTTGATAAATGGTGAGCCACATGGAAACATTGTGCCAACTAGAGGGCTTCGACAAGGGGACCCTCTTTCCCCATATCTTTTTCTACTATGTACTGAAGGCTTTCATGGCCTATTGAAAAAAGCTGAAGATTTGGGAGAAATCAGAGGAGTTTCCATCTCTCGTAATGGCCCTAAACTAACCCATCTCCTTTTTGCAGATGACAACCTTATTTTTTGCAGGGCTCAAAATAATGACTGCCAGAAGTTATTGGAGATATTAGGTACTTACGAGAGAGCATCCGGACAACAGATAAACCGGGATAAAACCACTCTCTTCTTTAGCAAATCCACAACTCTAGATATGCAAGACTCAATTAAACAAGCAATAGGAGTTCCGGTGGTCCAACAATATGAGAAGTACTTGGGGTTGCCATCTTTTATTGGGAGGAAGAAAAAAGAGAGCTTCGACAACATAAAGCAAAGGGTGTGGAAAAAGTTACAAGGATGGGAAGGGAAATTGCTTTCACAAGCGGGAAGAGAAGTTTTAGTAAAGGCTGTGGCTCAAGCACTTCCTACTTATACAATGTCATGTTTTAATTTGCCGATTGGGTTATGTCATGAAATTGAGGCTCTCATCAAAAAAAAATTTTGGGGGCAAAGGGGAGAGGGCAGAAAGGTCCATTGGATTAAATGGGTGGAGCTTTGTAAACCAAAGACACAAGGTGGGATGGGATTCAAGGACCTAGCAAGGTTCAATGATGCATTATTGGCTAAGCAAACTTGGCGACTTCTACATGACAAAACATCACTATTTTATAGGGTGTTTAAGGCTAAATTTTTTCCAAATAGCTCCATCATGGAGGCAACCAACCCAAGCTCAACTTCGTATGCTTGGCGTAGTATACTCAAAGGCTATGTTGCACGGACACGGACACGACACGGACACGGACACGAGGATACGGCAATTTTTGAAAAATAAGGACACGACACGGCGGGGACACGGCGGTTAAATAATTAATTAAAATTTATATTTAGGCATATTTTTAAATATTTTTAGACATAAAATACATTTATGTCTAGAATTTAAATTATGTAAAAACTACAAATAAGTAAACTAACACCCAAAGTAGTACAATAATACACATAAAATGTTTAGAGTACAAACTATAGAAGGATAATAAGTTCAACATCAATATTTTACTTTAATAAATAAATAAAATGACAGCAGCAGCATAACACACAACAACAAATTTATAACTTATATAAATAAAAAATAAAAAAATAAAAAAAAGACAGTGCAGTGCACCCACGGGCCACGACAGCAGTGAAAAAAAAACAAAATGCAACTTATACTATATAATGGTTTATAAATTATAACAGTACACCCAAACCCATTCACCAAATCAATATCTGAAAGAAGGAATGAAAAAAAAAAAAAAAAAAAAAACAGAGAGAGCAGAGAAAGAGATCGGACCTGCTGCTCGGTTGTCCACGCCGAAAGAGAGAGAGAGAGATCGGAAGCAATAGAGGACAGAGGGGAGAGAGAACGGCGTCGGAGCTCGCCGATCCTGCTGCTCAGTTGTCCACGCCGAAAGAGAGAGAGAGATCGGAAGCGACAGAGGACAGAGGGGAGAGAGAACGGCGTCGGAGCTCGCCGATCTAACTCCGGCGAGGGACAGAGGGCAGCGGCAGGCTGGCAGCGATAGTCAACAGAGGGAGGGTGGGTTGAGAAGAAGTGAAGAACTTGTGAGAGCTGTGGTTTCAACTTTCAGACTCTAAACTTGGCTTAAGTTTTAGGGTTATCACGAAATCAACGGTGTAGGTAAGTCCAACTATCAAAATCTGTGTTTTTTTTTTTTTTTTCACTGCTGGCGTGTCGGACGCGTCGGAGCCGCGTCGGCGCCGCGTCGGAGCCATGTCAGAGAAGCGAGAAAAAAAAAAAAAAAAAAAAAAAAAAAAAAAAAAAAAAAAAAGAGACTGCCGGACACCGGAATCCGGCGCGTCGTACCCGTTCCGGTGTCCGACACGTGTCGGACACGGACACGACGCCAAAAATGGCGTGTCCGTGCAACCTAGCTCAAAGGTAGAGAAGTCATCAAAAGAGGAGCGGTATGGAGGATAGGTGATGGACGGTCTGTGGATATTTGGGAGGATAACTGGCTGCCTCGAAAACACTCTCCAAGGGTGTTATCCCCTCGGCCTGAAGCATTGATAGGAACCAAAGTCAACTCACTGATAGACCCAGTGCAGAAGTTATGGAAAACTGAGGTAATGGAGGATATGTTGCTCAGCTTTGAAGTAGAAACCATAAGCACAATACCCCTGTGTCGCACAAACCAGCCAGATATGCTCACATGGCCTTATAATCCTAAAGGGGAATACACCGTTAAATCCGGGTATCAATTTTTGCAAAGGGATTTTCAGAATGCACAACCTGGACAATCTGATTCTGCTGGTGTGAAACCATTGTGGAAAGCCATTTGGAACCTTCCAGTGCTTAACAAAGTCAAGAATCTGATGTGGAGAGCAGCAAAAAACTCTCTGCCCTCAAAGGAGAACCTGGTTCGTCGCAAGATTATTCAAGATGATTGCTGTGACCTGTGCCGTGAACACAAAGAAGATGTGAAGCATGCTCTATATAGTTGTCCGAAGCTAGAAGATTTCTGGAAAAAAATGCCACAATGGAGTCATGATAATTTAAAACGAGCAGTGACCTTTATTGATCTGTTGGGGACTGTTTTTGCAGAAAACAGAGAGCCGGCTTTTTTTGCTATGGTGGTGTGGGCCTTATGGAATCGCAGGAACAATCTGAGGTTGGGAAAAAAGGCTGAACCATTGGATCACTTGATGCCGCAGGCAAAGCAGCGTCTGGGGGAGTTCCAGCATCACAACACAGCACGGGTTGAACCTGTGGGACGTCCACCAACAAGCTGGCATCCTCCGGGTCCCTTCCAGTACAAGGTAAACGTGGACGGAGCTCTCTTTGAGGCAGAAAATACAGCAGGTCTGGGGGTGGTTATTAGGAATGAGCATGGACAGGTCATGGCTTCACTATCTGAACGTATCCCTCTGCCCTCTACGGTGTTAGAAGTTGAAGCATTGGCAGCGAGAAGAGGGTTGGAACTAGCTGTTGAAACGGGATTCAGAAACATAGTTTTGGAGAGCGACTCTCAGATCCTTATCACAGCACTCCGGGAAGGCTCTTACTCACTATCTAGCTTTGGTCATATAGTTCAGGATATCAATTTTATTGCCTCATATTTGTCAGCAATAAATTATACTCATGTTAGAAGGCAATGTAATGCTCTAGCTCACTCTTTAGCTAGTCTCTCAATGTCAAATCTAGATGGAAAATGTTCCACCAGATAGTTCATCTGTATTACAGGCTGATCTTTTTGGCCTCCTTTAATAAGAAGCACCGTATTGATTCTCAAAAAAAAAAAAAAAAAAAAAAAAAACACCGTGTCAAACTGAAGAGCTTGTATCTCAACTGATACTTATTGATTTTTTTTAATGAAAACGTTTAACTGTTTAAGGTTCTAGAGTATTTTATAACTCATAAAATATATATATATATATTTATTTACAAGATAAATGTTTAAGACAATTTATCCTTTTTCTAAAGTCTAATAAATATATAAAAATTGTCTAGTTTGATATGAAAATTTACAAAAATATCCACACAAAAAATTAGCATCAACTATCAAACTTAATCTGGACAATGATTTTCTATGGAATATATTATAATTTGTGTAGTGAAATTCTTAGAAAATTTATTTTCAATATAAATTCTCAAATGATCTACCAAAAGAAAAAAAAAAATCCAATGAATTAATCCACAAAGTCATGAAGGATTAAAACTTAAACAGATGCAAGAGCAAATTTCACCATAAAAATGAAACTAAAAAAAATAGAAAACACATTGTCTCTATAGCCACTTGACCAACCAATCAATTCTCTTTTGGGTACTATTAGGTCAATTCAATTTTTTTAGGGGGCCAAACTCTTTTTTTTTTTTTTCCTTTTTGCCCTAACCTTTAAAAAGTTTAATAAATATTACTCCTATAAAATAAATTTGAAATTTGAGGTTGGCAGCTTCTTTTTTTTTTTTTTTTTTTTTTTACCCAACCTTCAAATTTTTTAATAAATACGTGTGTATTATAAAATAAATTTAAAAAGGGGACCTTTGTTTTAGAGAAATTTTAAAAGGAGACGTGTAGCTCCACTCATGCGTTTAGACTGTTTAGTTGATGCAACAAGTATATTTAATGTTGTCTACTAAAATAACAACGGAGTAGCTTGTTATGACACGACAATTTTGTCCAAACAGGGTGAAGCTTGTATCGAGTGTCTTTTTGCACTAGATACGTTACGATTCGGATACGTGTCTAGTTTTGAACAAGTGTCTACATCGTATCGTCTATAGCGCAAAAAAACACTGAACACAAGCCATATTTGTCCAAACATACTATCAAACGGTCATTTATTAAAAACTTGACACTCTATTGAAGTCAATTTGATTACACGCCTTCATTCAAATGAACACTAAAGAATACATGAAATGAAATATTTAGCGAAAATAACCCAAGTGAAAATACCATTTTAGTTTATACATTTTAAGATTATTATCAATTTAGTCCCTATATTTTGATAACAACCAATTTATCTTTGTTATTTTTAACTTATAATCAATTTTCATTAGTAAACAGACGGTAGAGACTAAATTGATTACAAGTTTAAAATAACTTGTACTAAATTAACTACTACCAAAATATAAGGGTTAAATTGACGATAACCTTAGGAATTAAATAATATTTAGGTGAAAAAGAATATCTCTCTCTCTCAGTCTCTCTCAGAGCACCAAATCCTATACATTAGCTTGACCGTGCTGCTTCGGTCTTGCTTCTTCATTTTAATTTGCTTTACCATAATATTAAATGATAAAAGTTAGAATTTCTCATGATTGGACATTTCCCTGTCCACTTTGCCTATCTTAGACTCCAATGTCACCATGTTGTGCTGCATGCACCACGATATGGGTGCTATGATGATGCTATGTAACAGAGACGATATTCACAAATGGTAGATTCCACCCACCTACTATTCATGTAAGAGAGTATCACACATCACTATATTTTCAGAATATTGAATAATTACTCCTTTAACTATCATGATCATATATATATATATATATATATATAAAGGTTAGGTTCAAGTTATATTCGGTGTAATTCTAAGTAATGTTACACCATTTAATAATTTGTTATATAATTCATATTTTGAAAATTTCATTATTGAATTTACATGTATTATATATTTTTAACATTTATGTCAATTTTCATGTTAATTGGATTTTATTTACCATTTGATTCATAAACTTATCTTTATGCATTATTTTAAACTACAGAAACTTGAATTTAAACAATTTATTTATGACATAATTATTAATCTTTTATTACCTTGAAATTTTGCACGTATGGAAAATATACAAAGATAATGTAATCTAACGGTGGATTTGTCAAAATTCGTATCCAATTAAAAAATATTGAGTCGTGTAATATTGCTTAAAATTACACTAAGTATAACTTGAACTTATTCCTATATATATATATATATATATATATAATTTACCAGTTAATGTGAAGGATTTTTGAAAACAAATAACCAGTTGGATTTTGTGTATCATGAATGATGCATGCTAGATATATATGGCAAGAACAACAGGTATAAATATAATAGAAGAGCCGTGGGCCATTATAACTATAATTCTCACCTCATTTTGTTAAGTTGAACCTTTTTTTTTATACATCAATAGGGGGTGGGAAGATTTCAAACCTAGATATCTCAATTAGAGCATTCACATCAAGAATGCTAAAAAATATTACATTTAACACCTCAAAAAATCACTTTATCCATTTTAACATCTCACTTTTAAATACACCCAACATCAAAACTTCTATTTTAACACACAACACATTAAAATAAAATAAACAACCTAATTAAAAAAATATTAAAAAAAAAAAACCAAACATATTTAGTTCACCTCTCTCATCCTCTCTGACTGCTCTACCAACCACCACAATCTACTGCCACTACCAGCCACCATTGCAACCCACTACAACCACCCACCGCAACAAGCCCAAATAACCCCACCACAACCCACACCCCACTGCCACCCAGTGAAACAACCCACTACCACCATCAAACACTACCCACAAACTCACAAAACAACCCACAACCTCCACCACAACCCACAAAATCCACAATCCAACCCACAACCACCACAAATCACAAACCCACGGTGGCAAATCAAGAGAGAGAGATGAAAAATTTGGCGATTTTTGTCTTTATCGTCGACGGCAGCTTTGCTAGATATCATTAGCAACAGCTTTGGCTTCTTCAAGCTTTTTGGGTTCAGTCAAAGGGAGAAGTGCAGAGCATGGATTTGGCGGCATGGCTTTTTTTGTTCGGTCAAAGGGGAAAGGGTCTTGGATTTTTGGCGGCTTGGTTGAGGGAAGGGAAGCAACGTGGGAGAAGAAAGCAAGGGAGTTGGGCGGCGTGGGTTGAGGCTGAACCAGAACAAAAAAGGGAGAGGAGGCAGCGTGTGTGAGAAAGGGTAAAGGGACACCTTGGCACGTGTGGGTGGGGATTAAAAAATTGATATTTGGTTTTAACATTTGGCATGTTTGATGTAGTAGGTATTTTGGTGTTTTGGTTGTCAAATATAGCATTTTAGCATTCTTGATATGAATGCTCTTATAAACATAAAAAATGCCTACCAATTGAACTTTAAAACTCTTTAACACATATATTGATGCTGTACGGCCCCCTGATACCCAAGCCCATTTGGGCCTTAGGACATGGGTCAACGGTATGGTCCAAGGCCTCGACTTTCGCCCGGCCCAGGATCCCAATCTACTCCCGTAAAAGCTATGAGCCCATACTCAGAGTTATTCAAGAAGCCCAATGAACGGGAAGCCTACGTTCGGCAGGTCATCACCGAGCAAAGTTGCAGTCTCATTCTGCCACCGCTTACTTGCCCGGCAGTGCCTTGGGAAATATCGCCGCCGAGCACATCTATTGAAGTAGGAACCATTTCCAAAGCCACTCTCACCTAAAATCCACTTATAAATGAAGATATTAGACCCCTCATCGCACTAGCCACAAATGTAATCACGGTCCTTCCACTAATCTAAGGCTATAAATATGGGATTTTGAGAGAGAGCAAGAAGGGGATGGGGTGAGAAACAAAGGAGAAGAACGAGAGCAAAGCAACATAAGAGAGAGAGAGAGAAAAGTAATCTTATTGAGTCTCTGTGTGGAGAATGACCCAAAGTAGGAAATCCTAACCCACTATACAAGTAAGTTGTAAGCCCAAGTGTAGTCAGGCCCAATAGCCTCTACTTTGGCGCGCACAATTGGCACCGTCTGTGGGGATCTCCTACAACGTTGTGGTTCTAAAGGGGCTCAAGTTTGGGAAAAATGTCTGAAAGACGTTCAGGGAGTTACACGGAAAGTGGGTCCGTAGGCTCTTCTCGGTGATCTAGCTAGCGCGAGCGCAGGCAGAAGAAGCTAAAAGATAGGGAGCACGGTCAGCAGGAAGAATTGTCCGGCTTGGGAGGGGGATCGTATCAGACACAACAGACAGTTTCCGGCGCAATGGGACATAGGCAAAGGGAAGAGAGAGATGAAGAGCTTGAACGGCTACGCAGATTAGTCGTAGACTTAGAGCTGGAGACAAGGGGAAAGCGTCAGAAAAGGACAAGGATGGCCAAGAGAGGAATGCTGACAACGGGGGAAATAGATATGGGACGGGGTCCAATCAGTCCGGTTCTCGTCAGCGACAAGATCGTTCACATTCACGGGAATCCCGTCAACGTCGACACCGTTCGCATTCACGGGGATCCCGACGACAGCGGGACCGCTCTCGCTCCCATGAGTCAAGGCAACACCGTGATCGCTTACGGGACCATTCAGGCAGAAATTCGGTCTCCCTAGAGGAAGGGCGGCCTCACAATGCTGCCATGAATGCTATGAGTCGCGCTTTGCGAAAAGCAGCTCAGTCCCCGTTTTCAAATGATATCGAACGAGCTAAAATGCCGAGCAGGTTTATCCGCCCACCGTTCAATTCTTATGACGGGAAAACTGACCCGGTAGAGCACGTCAGTCATTATATTCAACTGATGTCGCTGCATATTCGCAACGATGCATTGATGTGCAAGGTATTTCCTTCGAGTTTGGGACCTACGGCTTTGAGGTGGTTTAATGGGCTACGAAAGGGTTCCATACATAGTTTTTCCGAGCTAATTCAAGAGTTCGGTGTTTGATTCGTTACCTGCAGCCGTGTACCTCAGCCGGTAGATGTGCTGTTGTCCATGAAAATGAGGGCAAGAGAGACCCTACGTAGTTATGCAAGCCGGTACTGGGAGCTATACAATGAAATAGGCGGGAATAATGAGAAGCTTGCAACAAGCACATTTAGAATGGGGTTACCTGAGGACTCCGGGCTACGGGAATCATTGACCAAGAAGCCTCCCGAAGACATGAGGCAGCTGATGAGGCACATTGAGGAATATAAGTGATTGGAGGATGATCGGCTACAAAGTAAGGGGAAAGCACTAATGATAAATCGTCCCCGGCAAAGTGGTTTTCCACTCAGACCTCGAGTGGGCTTGACGGTCCAAGAACCGGTGGCTCAGATGGGTGAAGTAAATGTGACGTTTAAAGAGCCAATACACAGGATTGTGGACCGGATCAAGCATGACCCATATTTTCGATGGCTGAACAAGATGGGGGGATAGGGTGAGAAACAAAGGAGAAGAACGAGATCAAAGTAACAAGAGAGAGAGAGAGAGAGAGAGAAAAGTGATCTCATTGAGTCTCTGTGTGGAGAACGACTCAAAGTAGGAAATCCTAACCCACTATACAAGTAAGTTGTGAGCCCAAGTGTAGTCAGGCCCAACAGCCTCTACTCTGGCGCGCACAGATGTTATTAAAACAAGACAACATTGTGAAAGCAAGCACTAACAACTAGAGGAAACAAACTTTGAAAATAGATGAAGAAGAAGATAACGGCTAGTTATTGACACGATACCGTTTCACTTAGATAAAACGGTGTCATTTGGTTTAATGAGAAACTGAGACAAAATGGTGTCACTTGGTTTAATGAGAAATGAGGTCGTTTTGGTGCTGTGTCTTCTTCATCAATCATCGTTCCAAAATGGCTCTGTTTCTTCAAGGGACTGATTATCCAGCTATAGCATCTCAGTGAGCAGTTGAGCCACAACTGCCTTCCAACTGTCACTCCTAGTTTCACGAAGCATAATGTGGAATATGGTTGTTAGTCTGTTATACCAATTTAGCCTCTAGAAGTCTCTTAGTGTAGAGTAATTATGCTATATATA
>JARYZH020002521.1:0-15271 GCA_030021035.2 Notholithocarpus densiflorus
AAAGCTGCTTTCAGCACAAGAACCAGAGGTAGTAACTGTGCACATGGTTACCTATGGTTTGCAAACATGGTCATGACTAAGATTTGCTGTAACTGGCTTTATCCAGCCTATTGAAAATGAACACTGCATTGGTCTAATTCTTTGCAACTCTGAACTTTCACTGGCTATCTCCATACAGAATACAGATGAACCAAAAAATATTTCTAACAAATTGGAACGAAACAAACTTGGCGCTCCATTGAGGCTACTGAGAAATCGCTGGTTTAATTAAAAGATTTATGCCAGAGAACTCTTTTCGATTGGCCAAGGTGTTTGGGTTCCTCGAATTGCTCTTCTATCCTAGAGTTTCCTTTTTTCTCTTAGACTAGTCCCTTGAGTCCTTTAGTTCTTTGTTGTTGTTAACATATTGTACTTTCATTCTCTGTTTCTTTTTTGTTATGAATAATATTACTTTTATTACCTATCCAAAAATAAATAAAAATTATGAGCAGCTTACACTGCTCAACCTTTTTCTTTTTTTGATAAGTAGCCTCCATTGCTTAAACTATAGTTTTATAGTTCCAATAATTTGGTTCAATGCCACTTAGCATTGGAACCTTGGAAGCACGGACACGAACACGGGTAATTTTTTAAAAATTATAACATAAAATGACCAGTACGACACCGGCGCGGTACCCTAAATGAAGTGTTCATGCTTCCTAAACTGGAACTATATGCCCATGCTACAATACAAAACTATGTCTTTTGCTAGAATGATAGATTTAACAGTTCTCCCATTCCAATTAGCATAAAATCCAATTACAAGAACCTCAGGTCACCAAACTCATTCTTCTAATTATGCCAACAAGTAACAAAGTGCTGCCCATTAATATAAATATCGGTTCGACAATAATCTGAATTTATTTATTCATTACTATTATCTTAAGCACAAAAAACACATTCATTCAGAGTGAATTAAAATTTAAAGCTGATTAATTGGAAAAAAAAAAAACAAACTATTATCTTAATAACTATGACAATAGGTACATGCAATACAAGACTGAATTGGAGATGAACAGAAAATACCAACCTGGTGGAAGCTCATTTTCTGTAACCTCTGAAATCTGATCCTGACGTTTCTTGTTTTTCTTTTTCTTCTTCACTCCACCAGCCTTCACATCCAGGGCTTTTCCCTTCAGCTTCAGCTTTCCCCCAACCACATTCTCATAACCTAACATTCTCTCTCTCTCTCTCTCTCTCTCTCTCTCTCTCTCTCTCAGTTTTCCGGTTAGGGTTTGGATTTTGGGGGTGGGTTCTTTTTTTGGACGACACCGTTTGGGGATTTGCTTGCTTTTTTTTTTTTTTTTTTTAGGTTTATATAAAAATTAAGAAATAAATAAGTAAATAAAAATTAAATATTAATTTAAGGGCAAAACAGGGTCATTTTGGGAGGATTTAACCGGGTTTTTTAAAAAAATAACTATAAAACCCAAACTATATTATAAGTTAGGCAATGTTTCAAACATATTTCATTTCTAACAATTCGAGTCTAGTGGACTCGATTTACCCAGCAGCTGACGCGGACAAAGAAGGAAACCGAGTTCATTGAACTCGGTTTCTATACATAAAAATCGAGTTCAACAAACTCGATTTCTATGTATAGAAATCGAGTTCATTAAACTCGGTTTCTATACATAGAAATCGAGTTTGTTGAACTCGATTTCTATGCCTCATATGCATGGGTTTTTTTAAAAAAATAACTGAATACATGCTCTGTTTTACTCTCCACAAAACAGAGCATGTGGGTACAGATTAAGAAAATAAGAAAAGCTTTTAGAAACAGAGCATGTGGGTTTCTAAAAGCTGCTTTCTCCTTAAGTGTCTGTAGAGCAAAAAAAAAAAAAAAAAACCCATTTACAAAACAACCCCATTATGTATTTGAGAGTTTGATTACCAGCTAAACAAGAAGCAAGAACACTTACCTGCAAAGTATCCTCCTTTTTGTGAAATGCTTGTGCACGCTCAACATAGTCCTTGTGTTTTTCAAGAAGCCCAAATTTTTTCCTTGCATGTCTGGATATGAAAATGAAAAAATATTAACAGAATTCCTTAGGGACGACATGTTGGATAAAACAAAGAAAGCAACACCTACTTGCATGCTCTGTTTTGTGGAGAGTAAAACAGAGCATGTCATTCACGTGTTCTCTAGTTGTTTATAGTTATTTTTTAAAAAAAACCCATGCATATGAGACATAGAAATCGAGTTCAACAAACTCGATTTCTATGTATAGAAACCGAGTTTAATGAACTCGATTTCTATACATAGAAATCGAGTTTGTTGAACTCGATTTTTATGTATTGAAACCGAGTTCAATGAACTCGGTTTCCTTCTTTCTCCACAACAGCTGCTGGGTAAATCGAGTCCACTAGACTCGAATTGTTAAAAATGAAATATGTTTGAAACATTGCATAACTTATAATATAGTTTGAGTTTTATAGTTATTTTTTTAAAAAACCCGATTTAACCAAGTTAATGGATAATTGAACTGTGGGGTTTTGAAACTTTAGGGACTAAAATGAAAAAGAGTGAAACTTAAAAAATTTAAGTGAGTTTTGGAATTTGAAAAAAAAAATTAATGTCATTATGTAAATCTCAAAATGATTGATAATTAGAGCGTTTTCGGGAGTTTTTCCAAATTCTTGTGCTATTTGAAGAGAAAACAATTACATTTGTCTTTCACCTACTTACTTTATCCTTCGTCTTCTACTCCACCTCCACCATTGCTTGTTCTTGTCCCTTATCACCAACATGTAGCCCAGATGGTCAGATCAATTTTTTTTTTTTTTTAATAATATGTTCTTTTTTTTAGTTATTATTTATGTCAAATTTCATGACAATCGAATATTATTTACCATTCGATTAACAAACTTATTTTTTATGCATAATTTTAAACATAACAAAGATAGTGTCTACTTCTACAATTTTAAATTGGATTTTATTGTTATCAGGAACTGATTTCAATCCCTAATAAAACAAAGGGTCATGCTAACGAGTGTCCTTAAGGCATTGGTTAACAATCCATTTTAGGAAAGTTTTGACCCCACTTTTATGGGAAATGAAAAAAACTGTCAAAACATTAATTGCTTTTTTTTCTTTTCTCATAAAAACTTTATTTAAATGGATTATTAACCAATGCCCTAAGGGCATTCGTTAGCATTTCCCTAAAACAAAATGGTGCGGTCCAATAATTAAACTGAGCTTCCCATGTGATACGCTTGTATGCTATAAATTTATTATAAAATATTTGAGAAGAAATTATTTGATGACTAGATTATAATAGGGAAAAGTTTAATATTTGAGGAATAATACTCATTAAATATTATAATATTTGAGGAATAAGATTCAATTATTTACAAGCCATTAGATAAAGGGAAAATAAAAAATTTTAATATTATAATAATTTAAAATATGAACCAATTGTAATATTGTTTGCGTAAATTGACAAATATTTAATTACTTTTCAAACTTAAGAACATAATTATCTTTTTTTTTATTCTTAATTATGTGTTAAATTGTTTTTGTATTTTTTTTTTACACTAAACTTGTACAGTGTAAATTATATTTTTGCATATATACGCGTTTGTGTGTTTTAATACACTTATTGATTGATTAGATTCAAGTAATGGAGAAGCCAAAAAATTATATAATGGGTGAGGAAGTTTATTCTAAACCATGCAATCATGGAATCTATTAATTCTATTTCTTCCCATCAAAATCTAAACTAATTAAGCATGATGTGTACAACTAATATTCTAAACCGTTCACAGTGGTATTGGCACCCGAATGTATTTCTTTCTTTTTCTTTTTCTTTTTCTTTTTTTTTTAATTAAAAGAGAATGAGAAGTGTAAAATTGAGCTATTTGATCCCTTCGTAGCATCTAGAAAATGACTATGTTCGAAGTATTAGAATTATAGTTAAATGATTAAATTCATTCTTTCCTAATTACTTAAACGTTTAGGATAATAGTTAATTTAACATGGTATCAGAGTAGGAGATCTTGAGTTCCATCTCTAACCTTACTCTATCTCCCATTTAAAATATTGAAAATCACACTTCTTGTACCTTACTTATTAAGAGGGAGTTAAGGCCCAACATGTGAGTGTGGGAGTGTTAGAATTATAGTTAATTGATTGAATTTATCTTCTTCTTCTTCTTTTTTTTTTTTTTGAGAAATATATCATTTCCTAATAGTTTAAACTTTTAGGACAATTGATAATTTAATATTAAGTACTAGCTTTGAAACATTTATGGTTTCCTAAAAAAAATAGAAACATTTATAGAATAATGAATCTTGCTCATGGAGAAGATGCCATCCTTGCTTTGCAAGCATAGAGAAATTGATTGCCTTGGGATCACGAAAACCCGCACCCCCTTCCTTTCTAGGAATAGTAAGCTTTTTCCGACAGAGCCAATGGATTACTCATGTGTTGGATTGTCTCCACAAAAATCTGGCACATATAGCATTGAGTTCCTTGCATAACTTGATTGGGAGCTTAAACACACTCATTGTGTAGGTCGGTATGATTTGGGCTTGATTAGGATTTCTTCACTTGCTTGAGACAAAAACTTACCCTTCCATTAAAACAAACAAAGCCTCCAGAGAATATAGATTGTCTTATACCTGGTCCATCCCTAATTGATCTCATGGATTCAGTAACCTGAAACACAATTAGGAGACATCATTTAGATTACCGTGGCTATCACAAATCTTTTTCCTACAATGATCATATAACATCTCTAGTTTTTTCCTTTTTTATGCAATAGTTTCTCTACATCTTTCACACATATTGCGGCAAAAATGGGCAAATACCCCTTTCTAGCAAAATTTTCAACGATGTGCCCTCTTTCTGAAACTATTTAGCTTTATGCCCCTATTTTAAAACTCAATTTTCTAAAAATCGAGTTTCAATGTGAAACTCAATTTTTAGAAAACCAAGTTATAGGCAAATTCCAAAGCTTAAAAAAAAAAAAAAAAAATTGTGGAACTCGAGTTTCACTTGAAATTTTTCAAGAAACTTGAGTTCATGGAACTCGAGTTCTTCACTGAAACTCAATTTTATTAAAATCGAATTTCAAAACAGTGACATATGCCTAAATAGTTTCAGAAATGAGGCATATTACTAGAAATTTTGCTAGAAAAAGGTATTTGCCCATTTTTGCCCACATATTGCAGAACAAAATCTTGGACAATATTTGATACGATTAAGGTCATTATAGGACATGACATCTTCATGCCCTACTGCAAAGCACAACCATAATCCACATTATCACTAATTCTATCACCATGCTTTCATGTATATTTCTTCTATAGATTATAGAAATCTTTGGTTTTTTTCAAAGTTCAATGCCCCTGATTCTTAATAATACATATTATCATCAGGCATGATGAGCTTTCGTAATGAAATTGTTGTTAGAAACTTAATTTTTTTTTTAAACAAATAGTTGTAATTTTTGGCATAATGTGATGTCTTTTGATCCAACTGAATTTTCCTTCGACTCCTATCCCTTGCTTATGGTCATGAGCTTTCAGAAGAAAATAAATAATATATTTATTAAGTCATCAGAGGTTGCATCTACTTCTAGGGTTTTAAATTGGATTTTATTGCTTTCTCAAAAAAAAAATAAAAAAATAAAAAATTTGGATTTTTTTGTTATTATAAATTTAATCCGATGTTAATAAAACAAAAAGTTGCGACCCAATTGAGTTTTTTTTTTTTTTTTTTTTTTGTGTGTGTGTGTGTGTGAAGAAGGTTCGATCCAATAGATTAAATGTATTAGATTGATGTATTGGAGAAGCCAAAATTATTTAATGGGTGGCACAATTTTATATGAAAAACTATAGAGTTAGTCACCTATTCAAATAATAATTCGTTTTCGATGATAATAATAATAATTTTTTTAACAATTCAAATTTTAATGAAAATATAATAAAAGCTATAAGTAGAAATATATCATCATGTATATGTATACAAATTTGAAATTAGTAAACATTTTAATCAATTTAGCTTACTAAATGGCACTCAGACTTAATTCACTTTACATTTAATATAAGCAATATCATTTTTTTTATAAATAGTTCTTAAATCAGTTTCGTACTTTCGTAATTATAAAACATAAAGAATACCAAGAGAAAGGTTCATGTAGAATGAAAAATGGTTGCCAGAGATTCAAAATTGATAATGTAGGTGACTTCAACAAATTTTCATTTTTCTTTTATTTTATTATTGCTTAGAATTACAAAAAAGAATATCGGAGATTGATAGAGATTTGAAAACAAAGTTGTTTCATACGCTTTTGACCTTAATTGACAAAATTAAAAACTTGATAATTATGGAACAAGGCGTAAACAAAAGTCCAATGGTTAAAATGTGTTAGATTGAAGTAATGGAGAAGCCAGAGATTCATTTAATGCATGGCCAAAGGTTTTTTTTTTTTCTGAGAAACCATGTTTGGCCAAAGTTATAAATAATGATATAAAAAATTTTAGAGTTAGTAACTTGTTGAAATCATAATCTCTTTTAACAATGCATCATCATCTAGTGACAAAATATTAAAAGTTACAAGTTGAAAAGATAGCATGTATATATAATACAAATTTGAAATTAATAGGCGTGTTGAGTCAATTTAGCCTTACATTTTTTTTCCAAAATAAAATAATAAGAGTAATGCTATAACCACAAACTATTGATGTGGCAAATTCTTATTAGTTATAATATAAGTCCACTACTAACATCATATTTATGTTTACCAATAATTATTTGAAAATTACTAAAGCCACATCACCAATTTGTAAAAATGTTGTAAAATAATTTGTGTCTGTAACATTACTTAAATAATAATAATAATTTCACATTTGTGGTGTGCCTTTGTGTTGGTATATCAATATTTAATTTCAAAAAAAAAATGAAAAAATTGAGTCTATGAATAGAACATTTGTGGGGCATTATATTCAAGTGACTATTTAATATAAATAAATTATTAATTTTATAAGAGATCTAAATAATGCGCTTAAAATATAGATAAAGTAAAAACATATAAGACCATTACAAAATTTTGGATATTAGAAAGTATTTGAGAAAACTTAATAAGATACTTTTATTTTTATTTTATTTTTTTAAGTTAGGAAGATATGAAAATGTGAAAGAAAGTGCATATTGACAAAAATGTACCTCCCCTACCATTACTCTTATATATCATATAGATTATTAATGTCACATCTACTATGTTTGAAGTAGATGCATAAAAATTTAG
Organism: Notholithocarpus densiflorus; assembly: GCA_030021035.2. Lineage (NCBI taxonomy): Eukaryota > Viridiplantae > Streptophyta > Magnoliopsida > Fagales > Fagaceae > Notholithocarpus > Notholithocarpus densiflorus. The sequence continues at coordinate 7,293 of JARYZH020002521.1, forward strand.
CCATGATGAACTTAACCTAAGAACTCAAAAAAAAAAAAAACACTTAGGAGCTTTCATCAACCTAAGAGCTTGAAATTAATTTAGTAAATCTAGAAGATCTTAATACCAGAAATCACGTAATTATATTTACTCCCCAGTCCCCACCTTCCTAGATTACGCTTTGAATACATTTATTTCAACTCTTGTTTGATTGCACTAATGATCTACTGCCAGCTAAAACCACTTCTTCTTTTCTTGTTCTCTTAATAATAAATAAAATAAAATATTTCCTGCCAAACCAATAAAACTGAGGAAGATTTTATTGCTAAAATTTGATCATTACACATTAGAAAAGTGATCTAAATAAGATATCCAGACAAAATTCCACATAAGAGTCTCTTTAATACCGAGTAAAAGCTAAATCCTCCCTAGATCATAGAAAAGACTTGGAGAAACTAATACGCATCATACATTGTACTACAAGACTATCACCAGTACACACCAAAAGCAACTTTCGCAAAGTAAGCCTAGCATGAGTTAAGCAATATACAATATTGCTGAACTCAAATAGAGGGTTTGGTATGATCAATAGAGACAATGTTATTCCGTAGATTCCAAGAATGGTTTAGTATGATCAGTAGATCCCGGGGATGATCCTGTATGGAACCTTCTCGCAATATAATTTCCAATACTTTCCATACCTGCAAGCAGGAACTTGTCAGAATTTGCACGCGCATGCAAACACACACACACTATCTTTATCTAAGTAAAACAATTGGTTGATAATATTTCAAAACTGTCTTTGTTTGAAGCATTTGCAAATCATGGGGTGGCGACATCCAAGAATATAGATGGTTTACTATCCCTACAGTTCATCACATTACTATTCCTTTCTCATCTGTAGAGCATTAGCACGAAGTAAGGGGCACACCAATCAAATCACCAAAAATATATATATATTCCTCTCTCATGGTATTAGAAAGTTCTAGCAAGACGATTTTTAGTGCATGATTGCATGTTCAAGACAGAGAATAGTAAAGATAGCACAGAAATTTGTATTTGCTTACTTGGACCGACATCGATCATCATCCCTTTTTGCTCGGTCAAAAAGAAGGATAGTAAGAAATATCACATAGAAGAAAGGTAGGAACTGCAAAAAAACAATAAAAGAATGAGTTACACACGAAAAGAGAGGGAAAAAAACACACACACACAGAGCTTACATGATTGAAGAGAGCTGGGACAGTCCAGAAGAAAGCAGATAATATTTCTGGTACATAATGGAAATGACGAGATAATCCCCACCTGCAGGAGCCACAGAAAAGCATCACAAAATTAGTTTTAGTCAAAAGCCAAATTTCAGTATTCAATTCCATTAGATGAACAGTATGAATGCAAGATTATGCAATGCAGTGAGATGAGTTCCCTCTATCTGTTATTAAAAAAAATTTAAAAAAATTAATAGAGTTCCCTCTATCAAGCTTATGCATGCCCTCATTAGCATCCTCAATGTATGCACAAATTAATTCACCAATAAAGAATTAAAGATACTAACTTCCATGAAACATTTGATATTTGTCAATTTTGGCATTATCTGACTGTGTCTCATCCAAATATATAAAACAAAAAAATAAAAACCAACAAAAGGGTGACTTCAACCCCCTTGGGCTTGTGGGACAGGGTAAAAGAGCTTCTTAGTCCATTGTGCATAAAATTTCAAATTGGTAAAATGGTAAACTCACCATCCTGAGGTTAAAAGAAGGCTGTTTTTTGTTTCCCCCGATGTGGTAGTATACGAGGCAACTATCTGTGTAAGCAATTGAACTAAATCATTTCTCTTTTTCAGCAGATAATTATGGAAAATTTGCCAATCCAGCAATTAGATGTCTTAGAAAATGTACATAATAACAAAAATCAAGTAATGAGTGCCAAGAAAGAGCACCTTTGAAGGAGCTTTTCCCCAAACTAAGCATTTTCCATTTGTTCTGCGAAATTCTTGCCTTTGCCTGTCGCAATCATAGTTGATATATATGCAAAGAATGCCTGCCACTAGAATATAAAGTGCTAGCTGAAACAAGAGATGGATATTATCAGAAAGAGGGAAAGAAAAAGGAACAAGAAATAGAAATTTCAGAAATTTGTCAAGACATGGACAATTAAATGCTTGAGCTCATCCAATTGGGTAACTTTAGCCCAGGCATGGTTTTTAACTTGCAACCATTCGGTACTTTTTATGCTTAAGAATGATCCACCAGACCAAACCAATTCAGCTGGGATTAAACATTATTTGAGCTCAGTCGAAGTTCCTTCTGTAGATTATGGCCAGAATCCAATTATTCTCGGGGAAAGAATTAATAAAACCTGACTTTTAACAACTAAAATTTACCACAGAAAAAACATTTATTCTGATGGATCTCAAAATCATCTGAAATAATTCATCCAATTTTAACCAAATAAACCAATGGTTTTTTTTTCTTTTTTCGTCTCAACCATAGTGCTTATACTTCATAAATTGATGTAACTTTGTTTATTCAAAACATAGTTTTTACCAACCAACCTTCACCCCAATTTGCTTCCAGGGCCTGAGTGGTGAATTGTTAATCAAATTAATAACCATAACTACATCGCAAACGCTTAAAATGTAGAGTGCAAGAAAAAAGAGTGCTTTTTACTTTGGCAAATAGAACGTGTTTCGTGTTGGAGATTGCAAACATCTTGTCAAAACTACAACATAGCTTAAATCCAAATGCCAAAAGAAGATAACCAACAGAAGTATGCTTCAAAGTTCCAAGATATTGGCCAAACCTGAGTTCCGAGGTTAACAGGATGGTTGACTAAGTACATGCCTGGAGAAGTATAGATAGATGGAACCCATACCAAGCATCCCCAGCAAATATAAAAGCCAGCTGCCAGAGCCATATGTACAATGAACAATATTGAGATTGAGCATGGATAACACTAGAAGCAGGGTGAAGAAACCATGATAAATGAGATAGACTACTGTCAAAACATGACGTTTCTGACATTTTCATGTTTAAGGACTAAGCATCCTAAGATGTGTGAAAAAAAAAACTGTAACTTATCTCTAAGAAAGTACGCAGCAAGTTTGGTACATATCCGACATTATTTGTGGGGAAAAAAATATTAACCATGGTTTTAGAAAAAATTCAATTGGTGCATGGTTGAGACATGATTCACGCTGATAACGCAGTGCATGTCATGCATGATTTTATAGCACATAATATAGAAAAAGGGGGGGAGGCAATAGGTAATTTACTCATACACAAATTAGAATGTCAATTAAGGCTGAATAGAGTTAAGCTTATACATAGTACATTCTTCTCTTCTTTTGTAATCAATTTCAACCACCAAACACCTTTATATTGTATCCAACAAAAACTAGTATTGAGCGATCCATCTGAATTCTAAAGACAACCACTGAAATTAAGTCCTTTCTACTCAATGGAAGAGAAAAAAATGAAAGCAAAACTTTAGCTTAAGATTTTTTTAATGTGATGCTAGTTTGCATGTTTTTTTTTTATAGGTAATCAAAGATTTATTTCATAAAAAGAACATCATGTTCACGATGGTGAACACTCAGAACTTGAAATGAATACAAGCACCTTAAGATACAAGGTTCTTTAATAAATTTAAGCTGTGGGAGAAACTAAATTATTGAGTTTAAAGCAAGAGAAAAGTGTCCCAAAATTAAAGAAAGGTGGATTAAGAGATATCTGACAAGGTCTCATTAGATTATGAACAATGGAAGCAAAAGCTATCTAAATTTGAATGAAGAAAATAAGAAAGATGTGATCAAGGCATATGAAGGCTAATCTAAAACCAAAAATTGAAAATCATCAGCCCTTTTTTTGATAGGTCAACAATAAAAAAGGCAAAGATAAATCCTATACTATTCAATTGGTCTCTCACTCAAGACAGTTGGCCTACCTTGATGAACTCAAAATATATATATATACACACACCATCACTTATAATGTTTATAAGTAACCAAATATGTTTCTCAAAAAAAAAAAAAAAAACAGTATCCAAATGAGAGCTTGAGACAGAGCTCATTGGCATGTCTATATCCCTTTTGGTATTCTCATCTCCATGGAAGTCTATTCCACTCACAAGTTTCTGTCTCACATGTAACTAACTCATCATATTAGAACAAGAAAAACTGCCCATCTACCAACCTCCTATATATTTATTTTGATAATTTGATGATTGGGGGACGGGGGATTTGAACCCTTACGAATTGAGCTACAAGAGACAACACTCTTCCTCTCCCTTTATCAGCCCTCTGTGGTTTGGACTCTATCCCCCCCCCCCCCCACCCCCCCTTTTTCTCTCCCTGCATTCTCTCTGCATTTATAATATATACTTATTGTTTCACACACTTGTTGCATCTTCTCACTTCTAGTATGTATAAAAGTAAGCACAAACAACCAATGAGCTCTGACACAAATGGCACTTCCTCCTTCCAAAAATTGGAGGGAGGAGGGGGTAAGGTCATGGTTTTGAACCCACTGGGTGCATATCTATCTAAAAAGAATGAGGAAAGACAGAATGGAAGTTCAAGAATGAGTGGGGTGGTTTAGGTGATGAGTATAAGCATCATTTGGTGGGTTGGGATAAGATTTGTACTCTTATTGCAAATGGGGGGTTGGGGGTTAGGAAGCTTACAACTTTTAATCAGGCCTTGTTGGAAAGTGGCTATGGCAGTTTGGGGGAGAGGAATCACAATTATGGAGGCGTGTTTAACTAAGAAGTTTTGAGAGGATTGGGGTGGTTGGACCACGAAACCTGCACAAGGTACTCATGGGTGTGGTTTGTGGAAGAGTATTAGGATGGTATGGGAAAAATTCCTGCAGAACATTCTGTTTGATGAAAAGAATGGTGCTGGATTCATTTTTGGCACAATTGTTGGTCTGGTGAACAACCCTTAAGGTGGTTTACCCTGTATCATATGAAAATTCCACTAATGGAAAGGCTTTAGTGGAGTCTTTGTTGGTGATGCATACCATGGGGGAGATGAAGAGTTGGGATGTTAGATATGTTCGGGACTTTAATGATTGGGAGTTAAATTTGGTGGCCTCATTCCTCCAACTCTTAAATTCCCATATCCCTATAGGATGGTGATCGGATAAGGTAGAAACTTAAGAAGAGCAAGGATTTTGATATTCATTCATTCTATAATGACCTAAGGGAGAAAGCCCTTTGATATTCATTCATTCCTTGGAAAGGCATTTTGGGTGTGAAAGCCCCACAGAGGGTCTCTTTTTTTGTGTGGACAGCAACATAGGGGAAGATTCTTCCATGTAATAATCTCATAAAGACAGGTTATACTTTAGTAGGATGGTGTTTCATGTGCCAGTGTAGTTGGGAGACGATGGACCACCTTTTGACTCATTGTGTGGTTGCTCATAATCCATGGAGTGTTGTTTTTATGTACTTTGGAATCCATTGGGTTCCCCTGGGGAAGGTGATGGATGTCATGTTTGGTAGGAGGAATTGGGTGGGTAAGCATACCTCGGCTATTTGGAATATGGTTCCTTTGTGTTTGATGTGGACTATCTAGAGGGAGCGTAACCGCCGATGTAGAGTGTACGAGGAGTCAGTTGCTAGCAACTTTCTCTAGCTCTTAATTTGATTGGTCTGGTGCATGGGGTTTTACGCATTGTGATTCTATTGTGACATTTGTAGGATCATTATATTTGTACATACTACTATCTTGTAATTGTTTAGCCTTCTTCATGAAGTAGTCTTTTCTTAATAAAATTATTTTTATCTATCAAATAAAATAAAATGAGCAGAAAGCTAGAAAATGAGAGTAAGATTAAAGAGAAGCTAAGAATACAGATAGCTAGAAGTAATAATTAAGTTGGTTTAGACATGCACCAACACATAACAAATGGTAGCATCAATAAGATGGGCTACCAACATGTTCAAGCAACCACTTATTTTCATAGGTGGAAGCTTAAATATTGTGAAGAAATGTACAGAGACCAGTGCCTCTGAACTGCAATAACAGAAGCATGGGTAATGCACATAAGGTTTAAGATCTCATGCGTTAACTGAATATTGAAGCTAATAGTTGAAATCATACTAGCTGTTAAAATATCTATATTTTGCCAATATAGATAGATGGAAGAATTCAATTTACCAAAATAACAAAATGAGATCAACTACTAGTACAGAGCTGCCTGTAAGTACTTTTGGAATATGACGTATTCATATTACCCCTGGTATTTTATTTAAATTCATGCTTAACCTAATCAAAAGATCATGCTACTGACCATTATTTGTGAGCTCAGTTTGGAGCTAGAATGTCTCGCTCATGTCTAAACCAGTATGTGGATGATCAATTTTCTGCTATATGTGAGCTATTCCCCAATTTCATGATTTATATTGTGGAGCCTACATGCAATTTCAAATTGAAGCAATATGTTTCATAAGTAGTTTAAGTCAAGGGTCAAAAAAAAAATTAATTTTAATTGATGATTAGGAGTTATTTCTTTTATTCATTGGCAGAAACATTCTTTATGCAAATGCTGCAAAAAATTTATATGCAGTCTTTTTAGGGTGCTGTCTTAATGTTTTTATATCTTAGTAGGTTAAGGAAGAGTTAGGAATCTTTATAGATACAGCTTACTTACACAAAGAAAGTAGAGTTGTGCTCAAACCTTGAGGCAAGATTTCCTAGAATGTGTTCTCTCTCTCCCTTCTTCTTCCTCTCATAAATCATACCCTTCTTCACTTATCAAATATATACGTGTGTCTACACACACACACACACAAACCCCTCTTCAGACCAAGTCAGAAACCAAAACATAACAATTAGGTAATAGCAGCTCATGGTTATAGAATGACATTACAATCAACCAACGAAGAATAATTAAAAAATTTACACAACAAGGTAACATTTCATATTAGATGCACTGGTGATTCTTTGTTATTAGCATTGCTTCATAGTTTATCAACAAAAAAAAATAAAGAAAGCAGGCTTTATAACTATGTATTAACAAAACACAAGGACAAAAAAGTAGCTTGTGAAGCACTCAAACAATAGAGCACTTTCATACCTCGATCATGTGCAATATCCATGGTACTCCAGTATCCAGCTTCCCACCAAAAAAACTTTGTAACATAGACTAGCATCAATACAGTATTCACAAGCATAGAATCGGCCACTCTCCCATTAACTTCATACTGGAAAAGGAGATCGATATTAGAGAAACAAGCAAAAGATCATTTCCTATGTGTGCATGTTTGAGTGTCTCAAAAAAGAATGGGATGGACCAATGACATCCACTTTATGGTAGCTGCAAATCACCACAATGTCAAGACACCTGGTAAAATAGGAAGATCAATTACACAAAACTATAAGAACAGTAGTGAAACAGTTGGTCACTTCCTATTGCATTTCACTTGTGGCTTGGGAATTGTGGTCATTGATGTAACCTTTATTTGGGTTGCTTTGGGGTGATGCCAGAAAAAGTTGAGATTTTAGCATGGTATAACGAGAGAAAGGGAGGATTGGTCAATATGATAGTAGTAAGATTTTGTATGTTGTAATACTTCACCTAAGATAATTGCAGTTTTTTTGGGGCTGAATGCCTAATGTAATTGCTATGAAGACAGAAGTAACCACATTAAATTGTGTCAAGCTGAATTCAATTATGCTTAAGTCACTTTATTATACTATGATTGGATAATTGCATTACTCAGATCATGGATTATTATCAGACCATGATCTGATAAAATCCCTAATTAAATAATGCCCCCTAATCCTATACTATATCCAACCAAACAAGGACATTCATCAAAGTTCAATGAGGCATTCCAAAGAGAGATTCCCTCACCAATAGCAATTCCTAGATTATGCAACGGCATCTAAGCCAAAAGCGAAGAAGGCCCAATAGTTTATTTTGTCTAGCCCCTAGTTATTAGAAGACTATCTTTTCTTTTCTCTATGTTATATTTTATTTACTATTATG
>JARYZH020002522.1:0-15266 GCA_030021035.2 Notholithocarpus densiflorus
AACACATGATCCCTCTCACCCTGTGATTTGTCTCCATGAATGGCAGCTATGAAAGATCGTTAAGAGTGAAAAATCTCATTAATTAACTTGCTTAATGATACACGGCTTTGATCCTTATATACAATCAGAGACTAACTAACTAACTTAACAAACATAACAACTCCTTAACAGAAAAAATAAAGCACACACGTGCACACTCACGTGCATTACTAAAGCAATTTACAAGACTGACTAAAGTCACTAAACTACACACAGTTTAAGCTATATACAATACAAAGACCAAAGCTACAAGTCGTTTAACCATGAGTATCTGCACTTCTATAATTCTGCTCTGACTCTTCTTGTTGTGCTGAGTCTTTTTGCTGTTGCCTTGATCTCTGATTCTCTCCCTCAAGATGGGCACTATTGGAATGAATATTCAAGATTCCCATCTTGACAATTAAGGCTGAAAATTGATTCAAGTTCAAGGCCTCTGTTAACAAGTCTACCAATTAAGATTGACTCCTAATATTCATCAACCTTATAACTCCATCTTGCACCTTATCTCTCACAATGTGACAATCTTTTTCAATATTCTTTGTACGCTCATGGAACACAGGGTTAGACCCTATGTGAATTGTTGCCTTACTGTCACTGAACAATAAAGCAGCCTTATCATGTTTTACACTCAAATCCTTTAGCAAGTAGAGAATCCAAGTCACTTCACATACAGGCACAACCATTGGTCTATATTCAACTTCAGCAGTGGATCTAGAGACAATATGCTGCTTCTTAGACTTCGAAGAGATCAATGAGTCACCCAAGAATACACAAAAACCTGTAATAGACCTTCTAGATTCAAGGCAAGCTACCCAATTTGCATCTGCAAAGGCATTTATATGTAGTGAAGAGTTTGATGGAAACAATAACCCTTGACTTGCAGTTCCTTTGATGTATTGAATGATTCTATATGCTGCCTTTAAATGAGGTTTTCTAGGCTTAGACATAAATTGACTTAACCTATGCACAGAGTATGTAATATCTGGCCTAGTGATGGTTAAGAACAATAATTTACCTATTAACCTTCTATACATCCCAACATCATGTAATAACTCACCATCATCCTTGCTCAACTTTAAATTGACTTCCATAGGAGTTCTAGCAGGTTTACATCCAAGCATCCCAACATCATGAACAATTTCAAGGGCATACTTTCTTTGACACAATGAGATACCCTTTTGTGATCTTGTAACTTCCAAACCCAAGAAATACTTTAAATTGCCTAGATCCTTTAACTTGAAATGCTATCTAGATGCAACTTGAGATCTTCCACAGCTTTAGGATCGTTACTAGCAATGAGTATGTCATCAACATAAACAAGAAGTGCTATAAAAAGCTTACCATGCTACTTAATGAACAAGGAGTAGTCTGCTTTAGACTGTACAAAGCCATTCTACAGTAAAGTGGTTGAAAATTTTGAAAACCACTACCTTGAAGCTTGCTTAAGTCCATATAATGACTTATGCAACTTGCAAACCATCTCCCCCTTGCTACCCATCTCCCCCTTGCTGTACAAACTTGGAGGAAGAGACATGTACACTTCTTCATGGAGATCACCATTAAGAAATGCATTGTTGACATCTAATTGTTAAAGATCCCAACCTTGCACAGCAGCCAAAGCCAAGAAAAGCTTAATTATGACCATTATAGCCACTAAAGAGAATGTTTCAATATAGTCCAACCCTTCTTGCTGAGTATACCCTTTGGCCACAAGGCAAGCCTCATACCTCTCTATACTGCCATCAACTTTGTACTTGATTCGAAACACCCACTTGCCATTTTGTTGGATGGCAAAGGAACAATAGACCAAGTATGATTTTGTTCTAAATCCTTAATTTCTGTTGCCATATTAGCTTCCCAATTAGGATCACCAACAGCTTGATGGTAAAACTGAGGTTCTTTAAGAGCAGAAATGCTATTGTAGAAATGAGAATAGCTAGGTGATAACTTGTGAGAAGAAATAAAGTTAGCAATAGGATACCTAGTTGAAATTGTGTTGCATTTGTAGGATTGAAGATATGGAGGAAGTTTGGACACTTTGGTAGACCTTCTAAGTGAGGGAGCAGAAGAAGGAGTGGGCAAAGAATGAGGGACCGGATTAGGATGCAAGGTAGGATCATCAACTATATCATTAGGTAAGTAAACAGATAGTTCTTCTGGAAGATCAGAAAAATTATCTTCAAGAATATGAGATGCAAGATCATCAACTTGATCAGAGGAAGGACCATCAACAAGAGGAACAGACTTAGAATGTTGAATAGGATCATCTACAGGTAAAGGTGGAGCATTGGGAGTGCAAATCTAAGATAGAGGATCAAAAGGAGAAGGGAATGTTGAGGAAGGAATAGACTAAAAAGGAAAGATGGACTCATGAAAAGTAACATCCCTAGAGATAAAAATCATTTTAGAATGTAAATCAAGCAGTTTATACCCCTTAACAACAAAAGGATAACCCAAGAAAACATATTTGATGGCTCTAGGATCAAATTTAGGCCTGTTATGAGCCAATGTAGAAGCAAAACACAAACAGCCAAAAACTCTAAGAGAATTATAACCAGGGACTTTGCCATAAAGCAATTCAAATGGTGTTTTGTCATGAAGAAGAGGGGATGGAAGTCTATTGATAAGGTGCACTGTTGTGAGAATACAGTCACCCCAATAGGCCATAGGAACATTGGATTGAATTCTTAAGGCTCTTACAACACACAAAATATGTTGATGTTTCCTCTCCACAATAAAATTTTGTTAAGGAGTGGCAACACAACTATGTTGGTGTATAATTCCATGAGTCTTGAAGAAATCGGTCATTTGAAATTCAACACCATTATCAATTCTAAAAATTTTAATGGATTTATTGAATTGAGTTTCGATCATAGCATAAAAGAACTGTAAAATGGACCTAGTATCAGACTTGGATTTCATGAGATAAACCCAAGTTGATCTAGTACAGTCATCAACAATAGTGAGGAAGTATTTGTGTCCATCAACAATAAGAACTATATAGGGACCCCAAATATCACAATATAAAATATCAAAAGGTGAATTAGATATGTGATTTGGAAAAGGGAAGGGAAGTCTTTTGTGTTTTGCAAGTGGACAAATCTCACAATCTTTATTAAAATTACAAACATTATCAAGAAGTACATTCTTTAAGGAAGAGAGTTTAGCATCAGAGGGATAACATAATCTAAGATGCCATATAGAAGAAGGTACAACAGTGTTATTGATTACATAAGATTGAGGTCTATTGAAAATAGACTTGAAACAGAGTTGAAGATAGATTGAAAGGATGATCCAAGAACCTTGGAGTTGATTGGAAAGGTATAAGCATCTGAGGGGCTGTGTTGTAGCAAATACAACCCATCATGAACTTCACCCACGCCAATCGTCCTCCAGCAAATAAGGTCCTGTATAAAACATAAATTTGACAAGAAAATAAGGCAACAAGAATAAGATTTTGTGAGTTGACTAACTAACAAAAGGTTAAAATAAAATGAAGGAACACAAAGAACATTAGTAAAAGTTAAAGTGGCTCAAAGAGAAATGGAACCTATGTGAGTTACCATTGTTATTTCACCATTAGGAAGTTCAACAACACAACTAATAGCAGTGAATTCAGTAAGCAATTGAACAGAATGTACAATGTAATCAGTTGCCCCAGTGTCAATAACCCAAGTATCTCCATTAAAGGCTGTCCTATTTACTACATGGGCAGAAAAGATTGAATGCCTCAAATCAAGATCTCCAAAAGAAGATATACCTAACATTGTGAGAGCATTGTCAGACTTGGAAGCACTTGCAGAAGATGCTGATTAAGAATCTGAATGAGGCTTGATCACACTACTAGCCATATGAACTTTCTTGGTTCCCATGTTAAGTTGAGTAGCAGCTTGCATCTGATTGCCTAGCATGGCCAAAAATTGCTGACATTGTTATTAAGTGAAAGGGAACTGGGTGGCATCATTGGATGATTGTCCTTTCTCTGCAGTGTCATCTTGAATGCCTACTTGATTCACCATTGAAGTCTTTCCTTTAGACTTGAATCCAAGTGGGAAGCCATGCAACTTGAAACACTTCTCCATGATATGACCATGTTTCCCACAGTGAGTGCAAATAGGCCTATCTTTGCCCCTTGAATTCTTTCCTCCAGAGAAAGCAGAATTGGAATTAATAACAATGGAATTGGAACCTTTCACAGCAAGAGCAGTGGACTTAATGTGAACAATAGAATTTCCCACATTCCTCTGCCTTTCTTCTTGAATCAACAAGGAATGGACTTTGTTGATGGATGGAAGTGGATCCATTAACAAAATATGTCCTTTGATTTTAGAATAAGAATTATTGAGTCCCATCAAGAATTGTATTACTGAATCTTGAAAGTGAAGATTATGAATCCTTTGTGAAATACTACAAGTGCACTTTTCACAAGAACAAGTTGGAGTAGGCCCGAAATTCTTGAGTTGATCCCAATACACCTTTAATTGAGTGAAATAGGTAGTAATTGAAGAATCACCTTTATTGATTGATGCAATGTCCTTTTGCAGCTGAAAAACCCTAGGTCCATTGCCTTGAGAATGCGTATCCCTGAGATCATTCCAGATTTCTAATGTTGTGTCTCTATAAGTGGCACTAATTCTGATCTGAGGTGAAACTGCCTTCATCAACCAAGAACCAACCATATTATCACAAGGAATCCAAGCATCAACTGCTACTAGAGTTTTTATCAACGGAGAAAAAAGAGTAATAGTGCCATTAACAAAACCAAACTTGTTCTTCGCAATCAAAGCCTTCTTCATAGATCGAGCCCAAGCATGGTAATTTTCACCAATCAAGACCTCAGACACAAGCATAGCTCCAGGACTTTTAGCATGGTGAAGGAACAAAGGATTTGAGATGTCTTCTACCAATGCTAGATCTTGCTCAAATGAAGTGGAAGAAGAATTTGATGTAGAAGCCATTGAACCAACTTCAAGCTTTCAAGAACGAAACCCTAGAAATTTGGGAGAATTTTGAGCAAACTATGGCTCTAATACCATATGAAAGATTGTTAAGAGTGAAAAATCTCATTAACTTGCTTAATGATATGCGGCTTTGATCCTTATATACAATCAAAGACTAACAAACTAACTTAACAAACTTAACAACTCCTTAACAGAAAAATAAAGCACACACGTGCACACTCACTTGCATTACTAAAGCTATTTACAAGACTGACTAAACTACACACAGTTTAAGCTATATACAATACAAAGACCAAAGCTACAAGTCATTTAACCATGAGTATCTGCACTTCTATAATTCTACTCTGAATCTTCTTGCTGTGCTGAGTCTTCTTGTTGTTTCCTTGATCTCTGATAGCAATAGCACCAAACTGGCGAGTAAGGTTGCTGGCAAGTTGATCACACATCTTCTTAGTTGAACAAAAGATAATTATCTTTGATCCTGGTTCTTGAGATTGTAATATATCTGCTCCAGTCGTCTGTGTTTCTCCTTGGATGCAAGGTCGACCCTTCTACTAGGCCAATTAGGCAATTGCCTAAGGCCCCCAAGTGGTAGAGGGCCCCCAAAATTTTAGAAAAGAAAGGGTAGTAGGGAAAGAAGAAAAAAAAAATTAGTTTCATATGAATCTAAAAAAACCTAGCACATCTTTTTGACCAAAAAACAAAAATTTTGATATATCCGGTTAAACATTAGTAGCACAAAAAATTCTTTGGTCTAAACAAAATCAATTGTCCCAAAAATGACATCATTATCCACTAGACAAAGCAAAATTCAACAAGATAAACTACAAATCTGGTCTAAGAAATTAACCACAAAACAATCACAAATCGAAACAAATAAAAAACCTCAAATCCCTAAAATTTTTAACGTTTCTCTTTCTCATTCTTGCTTTGCTTCTTTCTCTCAGCTCTTACTCTTCGCCTCTCTTATTCTTCTCTCTACTGTTGCTGCCTGCCTGGCTCAAGCTTCCTCTGATCTAAATCATCCGATCACATCTGATCTGAAAACTCTGAACTGAGGACTGATGAGTAAGGACTGTTAACTGCCTTTTTTTTCTTTTCTTTTTTTCTGCAGATGCGTTTTGATTCTGGTTTTGACTTTTGAGGTATAAAGGCTTGGTTTTCTCTACTTTTTATTTGTTAAGACTGGGCCTGTTTATATTGAGTTATGGCTGGACGTTTGGGCCTTCAATTTTTTTTTTTTTTTTTTTTTTGGGTTATAGGTGTAATAGGATTTGCTTTGTGTTTTTTGTGGGTGGGTCTTATTAATAATACTTGTGTGGCCATCTTGGCATCTTCTTGGCTGGGCTTGTACTTTTGTTATGGCTATGCTTAATTTTTTTTTTTTTTTTAATTTTAATCTTGTGTTTTTATATATATTTTTTAGTTATTGGTAATATAATGAACAAGTCTTTATTTATGCCGATTGAGATTGCTAAAAACTTGTTATTGTTCGGTGAAATTACAATAATACTTTTTATATAAATCAGGTTCTATTTCTCATTTGCTCTACACTTGAAAGTTATTTTTTATTTTAGTCTTTATAAATATATTGTTTGATTAGAAATATCTACTAGAAAATATACATCTGGATATGAAAAACTTAAAAAAAGAAAAAAAGAAGAAAAATTAATTGAGTCTCAAAAAGGATCAATGGATAAATTTATTATTAGTAATAAACAAAATATAACACAAAAAAATTTAGATGAAAATATCACAAATGAGCAAGAAATTCACCAAAAAGAGTTAGAAGATAATGAAATGATATAATTGCAAGATAACAATGATGTTCAATTTTGCAATACAACAAATCTTGATAATGAACTTCAAAAGAATTTAGAAGAAAATGAAAATAATGATGAAAATGTCACAAATGAACAAATTCACCATAATGATGTTCAACTAGAAGAAAATGAAAATAATAATGACATGTTGAATTATATTTTTTCAAATATTTATGGTTTAGGAGATGTTAGAAGAACTTGAATAAAAAAATTTAATTAGTCAATTTGCATCTCAAAAAGCAAGAAAACTAGATTTCAAATGTAATATGTTATAATATAAAAATGTTAAATAAATATTAATTTAATTAATATATAAGTATAAAAAATGCCACATTTTAGTTTTCGCCTTAGGCTCCAAAATGTCTAGGGCCGGCCTTGCATGGATGACAACACTTCAATATGCTGCAAGATGCCGATATAGAAATATCAAATAATACCATCATTAATATCCATAAACAAATAATACCATCATTAATATCCATGTCATGTATAAGAAACTTGCTCAATATTTAAAATATGGATAGAAGTACATGAACAATTTCACTTTCTAAACAAAAAGGATATATAATAATATATTTTTACAAATGTAATTGGAGAAACAGGTAATCTACCGTGCAAGAAATTCTTGATGACTTTTCGAACTTCACAGCTTCATCTTGTATCCGTGTTGCATGCCAACTCCCTTGTTGGTGACAATACCAGCACAATAGGACCTAATTGAGCGTCATTACGGGTGCGCTTCAGATGAATAAATCCTGGAATCAAGTAACCCAAGGTTTACCCCGAACCAATTTTGGCAATGGCCACTATGTCTCTACTTTGAATAGCAATCGGCCATGACTGTGCCTGAATTGGAGTTGGCGCAGAAAAATCAGAATTGTGTACCTGGAAAAATTTCCATTTGTTTGAACCAAATTTTACATGGAGTACTCAAAACAGAGTATGAAGTAACGAAAAACAATTCTATGGATTTTCTAAAAGAAAATTGAATCTGATCACATAAACAAGGAAAATATGCTCAGATATAAATTTCTGCTAAAGAAATTCAAATGCGATTGTCCGTAATTGAAGTTGAAAGACAGAAAAATCGGAATATGTTCAAGCCTCTTAGATCCAACCCATACTTCAAATTCCAAATGACATGTAATCCAAACCCTAGCCCCCAAATTATACCAAAGGACATGTAATCCAAATCCTAACCCCCAAATTATACCAATGGTGAGGAAGAGAAATATCTACCAATGGAGAGAGAGAGAGAGAGAGAGAGAAAACGAGAGAGAATACCAAAAATTATTTGGATAGTTCTGCTATGTAATTTCCATAATTTCTCGAGAAACAAACAGAGAAAGACAGACCTGTAATCGAAAAATGTTTAACAGCTATCAACAGCTCGCTTGTCGTCGGAGATGAGATAGCTAACCACCGCAAATCAACCTATCGGAGATGAGATGAGCTCCGATCTTTGAGTTTTCTGAGATGAGCTCAGATCGATTTTAAGAGAATTTTCTGAGATGAGCTTCGATTTTGAGAGAATTTTGTGATTGTGGAGCATGAACAAAAATGAGCTTTCCGTTTTGTATTTTAATTTTGGACTTTATTTCAAGGGTTGGAAATTTTGAGATATCTTCTATCAAAGGTTGTGATAGGATGCGTTGAAAAATGTTTAAATTTGGAGCTAAAATTAGTGCTAGAGTGTAAAAACCCCTAATTTTAATAGATTATTAGGTTTATTTCGAGGATTTTAATGACCCTCGGAATAAAGCTAATCAAGCTTACCCACACGCCCCAATTTGTAGTGATTGTTTTGGCACTTTTTAGTCAACCCTCGAGAAAAGTGGGTTGAAACAAGTCAAGTTTGTTGTAGTGAAAGCAAAATTCTAGCAACCCCTATGAGAGAGGTACTGGCTTCAAGATTTCTGGTGGTTTTTTTTTTGCCTATAGAGGATTGAAAGACAAATTTTGGAATGAAAATTTTTAAAATTTAGGAATGAAAAACAAATTTTAATAAAATTTGGGAACTAAAATATTATTTTACACTAATAATTGTATACTCCACATCTATCATATAACCATGATAAAAATTTCGTTAGGTAATTGTCCAAAAAAAAAACCCCTTCTTTCACAAAACCGTTATTCCAGTTTGGTGACATAAGCCAACAAACGCATATAAATATAATAATGTCTTATCTAATAATAGACATAGCAATCATTATATAGTATTTCTTCACAGTTCAAAGGGTCTACGATTCTACGTTATATTTCGTAGATTATTCAAACCCTTAGAGCTATATATAATAATACCACACCTGCATAAGGGTTAGTATAATATAATTTTGCACAAATGCATGCAATTGCAAGCTTCCCAAGCTTCATGGGACGCATAAGCAAGCATTCATGTCATCAAAGTGAGCCAAAAATTGAAGTAAAATAGCAACATTTTTAAAATCCAAAAGAAACATAACATAGATTATAGCATACAAGATGCTAATTAATTAGTCCAAGCTAATTGTCACCCATAAGTTGGGGATAATACAACAAACGAGTCTGAAATTTATGAAAATACAAGTCCAAATCTTTTTAGTTTTTTGGAGGATAGGCACTCACACATACTGAAATAAAAATAACATAGATAAGAAAATGTCAGCAGAGAGATCCACCACTTACATCTTCATGTTCCAATGGCATACAAGCTTTGGAGGGCTGAGCAACTTGGGAGATACTTCATCACCTTGCAAAAGAAGCCCACCAAGAATTCACATAGCTCAATCGCTTCCTCGACCTACAGTTATCTCGTAGAACTCCATTTCCCTGCCCAACTGATCGAGTATCAAGTAATTAGTCATGTCCAAGGACATCTCAAACTGCCAGTTGCTATCATCAAAATCGGATATACAAGGCATCTCCTCATCCTCAAGCATGGGCACATAGAAATTAATATTATTTTCAGGGGGCATAGCGTTGTTTAGAGACACACCAATATTGGCCGCCTCGTTGTGTTTGTAGACGTTAGTTAGGAATGCTGCCCAGTTTGGGGAGGTGAGGTCTGAGTTCTCAAGTTGAACTTGGGGGTTGTTGGTCACCATATTCACCATGTACACGCTTGACTCTGAGAGATTGTTGTTGTTGTTGTTGATGGAGTTGTCATCGACGTCCATATTGGGTGAGGTCACTGCCTTGATGTAGCTTTGCAGGAGGGTGGCGCTAGAGTTGGAGTCCCTGCTGTTCTTCTTTGAGTTCTGCCTTCTTTTGGTTGCATTCCAGTGATTTTTGATGGTGTTCTCAGTCCTTCCTGGCAGCCTCCTAGCAATTTCTGCCCATTTGTTTCCAATTTGCTTGTGAGCTTCAATCAGGATCCTATCTTCTTCTTCAGTCCAGTTATCTTTCTGCAAACATGACAAAGAATAATGTGTAAGAAGGATGAATATAGAATCAACTTGAAATAGATTGTGGTCATACTATGGCAAAGATATATATATATATATATATATATATATATATATATATATATAAGCATTTGTATGATGCACTATTTAATGTGTCAATTCTTGTGTGTGTTGGTGTGTGCATATGAATTGATGGAAAGTATAATGAATGTAAGCAATACTCTTGTTACATGTATATCAAATTCATAAACATGAACTACACGAAAAGTAATATTATATACATATACTACATAATTCTGCCTCATGTACTACATACTTTATTATATACAGGATTTCTTATACAAAGAAAAGAGAAAATTAACTTTGAAACATGTATGCATATCATTGTTTTACTTCAAAATGATACACTCTATTTGAAACACACTCAATATACACACACATTACATGTAATGTAACTTGATGTGATGTTATGCTACTCCACAGCTTTTCAATTTTCACTAAATAAGGATTTTTTCATATTATCAATTTTTTCAAATTATCAATTGTTGGATTAAATTATCCTCTTACACCCTTTATGCTTGCAAATTATATATCAAAAAGATTGAAGATCATTAACTATCTAACCATAAAATGTTTAAATTTAAGGTTTTCTAACTTTAAAATTATACACAAAACATAAGTTTGTGATCAAATAATAAATAACTTCTAATCAACACGAAATTTGAAACATGTATGGGTTTTATTCGATTCACGATTTGGGAAAAAAATAACACTATAAAAATATAGCATAAAAAATGGAAATGAGAGAAAAAAAAAAAAAAAAGTAGACAGACATATGTATTAGTATATTACAAAGTTGAATGAAAATTCTAGACTAAAAAAATGACTATGTATGTTAAGTTATTTCTCTATTATATTTCCACTTAGTATGATACTTATATTGTCTTAATATAATTTTAAGATGCTAAATTAAATCAACTAAATAAATATTGAAAATATATTTAGTATTTTTTTTCTTCAATTTTTAATCGTGGTTCGCAAGCAAAAATATATAACAAATAAATGAAGATATAATATTTAATTCTATTCTTTCTGTCACTTAGTCCTAAAAAAATTATTTAATGTCTCATAATATTATAATTTAAATTATTTTATTTTTATATTTCAAAAAATAATTTATTTTTTATTTACAATTCAATATATGTAGATACATATCAGATGTAGCAATAACATCTCTATTCATTCAAATTATAGAAAACTCTTAATAGATAAAAGAAATTCAAGTTTATAATAAAACTAAGAAAATATTGGGTTTAATAGAAATAGTAAAATATGGAATTAAAAATATTGATTTTGATAATTTCATTATTCTCCTTGATGACACATCTTAATAAAAGAAATAATGATATATATTGCCAAAAAAAGTATTTAAGTTTTGTCAAGTTGGAGTATTTTATACAAGTATAATATAGGAAATTTTTAATTCATGTTTAGTACATTTAATTAAATAAACATATAGTTTTAGAGTATTTTTGTTTCATAATATAAATTAAACAAGTTTCTTAAAAAAAAAAAATCGCATGGGAAATAATGTAATATATGTTATAGTACACATATTACTAATCATGAATTCATCATTTGAAATGAAAAGATCATTCTTTATATTTTTTTTTAAAAATAATTATGTTCATTATAATGAGAATCAATACAATTAGCTTTAATTTGCTAATGAGCTCGATGTACATTAAAAATCCCTTGCTGTGTTGGACTTAGGATATAACTTGAAAAGGAAATTAAGGCAAATTATATTTTAACCCCCAAAACTTATTGTTAGAAAGATAATTAAGTTTACAATATTGAAAACCAACAATATTAAGGGCTAGTTTTATTATTTAGTCTAATTTCAATAATACCCTTGATGAACTTTACGAATTTCCTTGTAGTGTTGTGCCTAGGATAAAACTTAAAAATAAATGGATAAATTATATTTTAAATCCTATACTTTAGAGATATTTTTAAGTTTAATTCTATAGTTTCAAAATTTTCTATTCAAAACCTTAAAGTTTAAGATTTGTTATAAATTAAACCCTACACTTTCACTAACTTCAAATCGGACCTTGAACTTTTGAACTTGTTATCAATTTAAACATCCAATCAAATCTATAGGTTCCAAACTAGTAAAATATTTTGTAATCGAATAAGAGACTTAGAATTCAAATCTCACCTACACTAAAAGTTATACTTACCAAACCCGGCTTAGACATTGACTTGATTTATGAGTTGGGTCACTAGGTCACCGGATAGATTTATGAAATCGGATATGATTCCTAAAAGAGATACAAGTAACTAGGGATATTATGTAATTAATTGGTTCAACAAGTGAATTATCGGTCGAACCGTTGGGTCAAATAAAATATTTTTAAAAATTATATATATATAAATTAAGTTTGAGAAATCCTAATATAAATATGTAAATTAAAAAAAAAAAAAAAAAGAGCATATACCTAAATTAAACTTGCAATTATGATTCAAAATCAAGGTTTCACAATAACATAGTAGTATTTTGATATGATGAGAGTCTTGCATGTAGATAGATAGACAAAGAAATGAACTTTTTTTTAAAAAATCTTTAGGTTTCTACTCTTTAAATTACCATATCATAACATATTAAACGATAAAAAAAATTAATAAATTAAACCAATAAATGTAATTTTACAAACCCAACTGAGTTATATAAACCCATCCGAGTTACTCAAGTCACCACAGAACCACTGGGTCTGACCAAGTCATATGTAGAAACAATCTATTTAAACACTCAAACTGGTCTAGGTTTCAAGTCATCGAGTTTTTAGTTCGATCGGCTGGATCGGTTCGAGTTTAATATCTATATAAAAACCAATTAGTGTATTAAGGGTAAGTACATCAAGGGCCAATTGTTTTGAGATTAAGAAAAGCTAGACCAATTAGGCACTCATTGGGATGCATGTTCATGCGTTGTCAAGCAAACCGACAAATGCTGGATAGAGTAAGTATTCAAATACTTTTGAAAATGTGTAGACAAAAAGAAACAAGTAAAACAAAAATGCTACGTCATAATCTCCATACATTTGATAACATGTGTCAGAAAAGTAAATATAATTACCAGAATCTTAATAAATGAAAAACTACAAATATACAACGCGGCATGCAAATATATGTATATATTTGTAAAATTATTATTAAATAAAAGCGATTTGCTCTTATGTATATGAATTTATTTTCATAAAAATATGTATATATGTATGGATTTCTGCATAAATGGAAGGTAATATAGAAAGAAGAGATGAAAAAAAACCCTAATGTCAGGCCGCAAATGGTTGTGCCATCTCTCCCTGCACTGCTTTCCCACTCTCCCAGTAATGATCCTAGCAATTTGAGACCATTTCTTTATACCAAACCGGTCTACCAACTGCACCAATAGCCTGCAAATAGAGATT
The DNA here is from genome assembly GCA_030021035.2 of Notholithocarpus densiflorus. Lineage (NCBI taxonomy): Eukaryota > Viridiplantae > Streptophyta > Magnoliopsida > Fagales > Fagaceae > Notholithocarpus > Notholithocarpus densiflorus. Next base: position 13,683 of record JARYZH020002522.1, read on the forward strand.
TACAATGACCAATTCTTTATCAGTAAATAACAATACCAAACATAAAACCCTAGTTGGAAGGAAAAAAACAAAAAAACAAAAAAACAAAATTTTGAGAGAATATATTCCTGAATTTTCCAAGAAATAAAACAAACAAAAATGAACTAATATAATTCTCTACTGGCCTGTCTTCTTGTGGAGTCCATTGCCCTTTGATTATGTTAGCGTATTTCTTTCGAGCTTTGCTTGCCTTCCTCATGTGCAGTCGCTGCTGCTTCTTCAGATCAACTTTGCTAAGATATTTATTAGTTTCAGCTGCTGTGCATGACATGTTTTCAGCCAAACTACCATTTGCTGATCCGAGTTGTTGAGTATTGAGAAGCAGATATGCCTCAGTTTGGGCTACAGGATTGTTTTGAGGATTATCCCTAAGGCCTAGGCTAATATCACTCTCAAGGCCATGCATGTTTCCATTTCTGCCATCAGGTACAAAAACAGAAGATGCATAAGCATTGAAATCACAGTAAAACTCATTTGCAAAAAGTGAAATTGGATCCACATATGGGATTTGAATCCCAGCAAGGAGATTTGAGGTAGATCCCACAAGGTTGTCATGATCAACATGGTGGGGATTCAAGTTGGACCCATTAATGGGAACAGCATGATCAAAATGGTGAACATTATTAGGAACCAAGGCATTAGAGGAATTAGAGCCTGCTATGGAAAATCTATCTCCCCCCAACTCATTTGGTATCTCTTGTTTTGAGGGACTACCAGAGAGAAGGTTGGGAAAATAAGGAAGATCTCCACCAAACGCCATGCAGTATAAGAGAGAGGAAATAACAAAAGGCTAAAGAAAGGAAGGATAGCTTAATGTTGGTGTGAAGAGAAAGGGGGGTCCCTGGGGGGGTATTTATTAGTGAAAGAAAGGCTAGTCTGTGGCCCCACTGACTCTAAAACCATTGATTTTCTATATCCTACGGCTAAGATTTCTTGTTGAGTGTGACTGTTGAGCTTCCACTCTTAGTATTTTTCACTATTTTCAAGTGCAGATTGCGGAGAAAAGAAAAAGGAAAAAAAATTAAAAATTAAATCAAATTTTAAAAAAAATAAAAAATAAACGAGTACTATTTTTTTTTTCTTTTTTTTTTTAGAAATGAACGAGTTGTATATAGAATGATTAGGTAGTTATAATGTTTGTACTTTATAAGAAAAATTCTCGGACAAGTGAAAGACACATGGAAGACATGGGTGATGCCTTTTGCTCCGTTTTAAGGCAAAATAACCCTCCAACGGCATGAGTCTAATTTCTTTTACTATATAAATTTTGTGTGTGTTTGTTTATATATTAGAGCCATTCATAATGCCCTCCAAGCAAATATCACGGTTCTACTATGAAGAATCATATAGTGGAAATTAATTATTAGGTGGGACAATGCAACAATTTGGTGGCAACAAAAAAAGAAAATTTTGTTTTGGCTTCATGAATGAGGTTTCTAAATTCTAATACCCTTATCATGAGCTTAAAAAAATTAATATTGCTTGCTTCATTGGATTTTTTCTTAGCAAGTGCCAACTAATTTTTGAGGACATTTTTTTTTTTTT
>JARYZH020002523.1:0-15257 GCA_030021035.2 Notholithocarpus densiflorus
TGCGGGGAGAAAACGATTTGTACAAGAGATGGAAAAAGAAACTGATGGTAAAACGCCGAGGTGGAGAAAGAACTCAGTTATGTTTGTACAAGAGAAGAACTCAGTCATCTGTAGCAAATAGATATAGGGTATACTTGGTGGAATTTCTTGACCTCACGAGAAAGAGCTGATTAGTTTTTACTTCTTTCATTACTTTGAGAAAATTTATTTGGGAAAGAAAGAAACTGACGGTGGAGGAGCGAGACAAACTGACATTAAGAGAGAGAGATTCCTTTCAAAGAAGCTTTTCAAAGAAAGAAGCTTCGGTCTTCTCAAGAGAGCCTAAAAGTTTAGGCTGCAGAAGGTAGACATTGAGTGAAGCACAAGTGAGAATCTCAGTCCGAATAGAACTGAATTGTTTTTTTTTCCTTTTTTTTAATAATAAAACTGAATTGTAAAGTTTAGCAAAAAAACGAAAAATAGATATAGTAGTGAGCCAAAACTAACTAAATTTATGAAAGGAATAGGAAAAGACTACAGAAGGTGAAGGAAGATGAAGGAATTGAGGTCAGATGCAATTATACCGTGCAATTACACTATTTTCTTCTCTTTTTTTATATATTTTTAATTTTTTAACTTTAACTCTAACCCTTTTTTTTTTTAATATTTTTTATTTACAGCTCGTTTGGTAGAGTTGTTAAACAACTTATTTTCAATTTTTAAATAATATTACACATTTTTTCACATATTTTTTCATCCACACATATTTTAAAAAAATATAAATAATATTACTTAAATTCTTTTACCAAACATGTTATTAATAGTTAAAATTTAAAATTACTTGCAAATATCAATTTCAACCGGATACTTATCCAAAATGAAAGTCCATCCGTGCCATGCATAAAGTACTACTGACTCTACTGTACTAGAAGTGAAAATTGAAAGTCTAGAAAAAAGTGTAGTAGAAGTGAAAGATCCTGCTTAAGGGCTTTACTATATTTTATCTATATCGTTTTATCTTTTTTATTTTTCATAAAAAAAATTTTGAAATGGTCCAGCTGAAGGGCTATATCATACCGCCTGTATATCCTGCTTAAAGCATCCACGTTAGGAAGGACATATATCATATGGTTCAATTTAGCATAAAAGTTCAAAAACTCCACTGTATCCGAATTTATAAATGTAGACTATTGCAAAAAAATTTGCAATTGTGCTACTGTAATACTCTGAAAATAATAAAAAAAAGATTTAAAACAAGGGATATTTAAGTAAATTTTTTTTGTGGGGCCAATTTTATAATTTCTAATTATAAGGGAGTTTTTAAAAAATAAAGTTGAAACCCTAGTTATATATAAGCTTATTAAATCAACGTATAGTGAGAAATATTTTGAGAGAGGGGATTATACAAAGGACTGAAGTAGAGAAGAATTGACTATACCCTTGAGGTAAGAGCTTAGGGCATCCAAAACCCGAAATGTCATCCTATTCCATTTTATCATCACAAAAAACTACTTTATTAATTATACTATACCATTTTACAACACATACAACATCCCAAAACTCTATTTTTTTTCTCATTTTATTTAAATATTCTTTTTTAATCCTTTTTTTACTACTTCTCTTTTTCTCTTCCATTTCCTCTCTTTCTCTCTCAACCTCTAGCACCGGCCTCAACCTCTAGCAAACTCATACCCAGCAAAATCACAAGAAGCAAATCACAACAAAAACATCACCCAAACCAATAGAAACTTAACCAACCATCAAAAAATCACCCACAGCCACTCCGATCTCGCCGCCACAACAACTACCAAACAGCCACTGACCCAGTCTTCAAGCCGCCACTGCCGCCACCCAAATCCGACCCAATCGCCGAAAACCCATGTCCAACGACGATCTCCACATCCCACGCCCAACGCCGATCACCACACCCAACGCCGATCTCCACCCCACACCCAAACACCGATCTCTGCGCCAAACCCCAAATGCCGATCTCCACGCCACCACACTGATCTGCAACGAGAGAGAGAAGAGAAATAATGAGTAGGTGGTGGCTTGCCATGGCCGGTGACAGTGGGTCAGGCCATGGTGTGGTGGCTATGGGGTTTTGAGTCTGAAGAGAGGAGAGCATAATGAGAGAGAGAAGGAAGATAAAGAAAAGAAAAGAAATAATGAGAGAGAGAGGAGAGAGAAAGTTGGTCGGAGTTTTTTATAAAAAGTATGAGAGAGACAATTAAAAAATAATTTTTAGAAATACAATTATGCTACAGTAGCATCTTATTAATAAGATGCTACTATAGCACAATTGTAAAAAATTTTACAATTCCGAATGTTTACAAGTCCAAATGCTGGGTGATTTTTGGCTCCTAATGCTAAATAATCCTTACATTTCCCATTTGGCATTCCCACTAGTGATGCTCTTAAGAAATCTTGTTCTTTTTTCAAATTTAGACTTTATGTGGTATTAGAATATTTTCTTATGTGGGTATTTTGACCAGTAGTGAAACTATTTAAATATTTAAAAAGTTTTAAGGATGCAAACGAAGAAAAGCTTAGGGTGCGTTTGTTTTGGCTTCAAACCACTTCCGGAAATGATTTTCCGTAAAAGTGGGTGTTTGGTTGTTATTGAAAATTGGGTCAAACTGAAAATGTTTTCAGTGTTGACTGTAAAATAAGGGCAACGGGGCGTAAAATATTTTTCGTTGTTATTTTCATTTCAAACCATTTCCAGAGACGCGCAAAGAGAGAAAGAGGGAGAGAAACAAGGACTCATAGACGCGCAAACAGAGAGAGAGAAAGAGAGAGAGATCGCGTCGTTGAACCCACGATCGCGCCGGTCAAATCGCCGTCCTCGTCCCCTCCACGCGACGGTGAGTGCTTTGTTCATCCAAGCACCACCGAGATCGCACACTAGCACCCCAGCACCAACGAGATCGATCCACATCCAAGAGCTCTGATCCCTCCTCCATGAGCTCCGATCCACATCCATGAGCTCCAATCCCTCTTCCATGAGCTCCAATCCACATGAGCTCCAATCCACATGACCCACCCATGCCCGATCTCTCTCTTTCTCGATCTACCTCTTCCTTTCCCTCACTTGTCGATCACTCTCTCTTCCTCCTTCTCTCCGTTTGATCGAGTTTTTGGTGTTAACAAATGTTTTGTTCTGATTTTTGTTTGGTTTGGTTTTGATTTTTGTTTGTTTTAAGTTTATATATTGAAATTTTCTATTATGAAATTTGTTTGGAAGCTGAGAAAATGGTTGAGAAAATGGTTGAGAAAATGTAAGAAACTAGTAGAAAAATAGCATTTTCAGAACACAACCAAACACTAGAAAATATTTTCCAAAACATTTTTTGAAATGCAACCAAACACTTGAAAATATTTTCTTTTTCCAAAAATATTTTCACCTGAAAATATTTTACACTCGAAAAATATTTTACATTTAACCAAATGCAGCCTTAAATTTATTTTTCTTTTGTAAACTGGACAGCGTACCTGTAGATTTTTCTAGGTTTTGTGATAAGCGCATATTGAAGCTGCAGATTTAAGCGAGGGAGGGGTCAAGTTTCTGCACAGTGTTTGTGTCAGGAAACTGCACCAAATTAATGGATTTGGAGAAAAACAAAGGTCTAGTGAGTATAGGTTTAAGTTTGAGGTCTGACAAGTAAATAAAAAATTAAAATTAAATTAAAATTAAAAAAAAAAAAAAAAAAGCTGTAATGTAAGTGCTGTACTTGAAGGATGGCCCACGTCCTTGTCCTTCCTAGTGTGATATAACACTAAGAGCTATAGCCTCATCTTTTAAGGTATTAATGGTGGCAGAATAAATATATATATATATATATATTTAGAAAAATATTATAATAGGTGGAATTTTGGTGTAAGATAAGCAGACAATATATGAGATATTTTTAATAGTCTCTCTTCTAGTCAGGTATCGTTATAAGTTTTTTTTTGAATTATTTGATTATTAAGTAAATGGTGCTTGTAAATTTGTTAGGTGAGATCTAAGAATTTTAGAGAACGTGTTAGGTAGAAGTTCTTTGTAGTGAGATAACTGAGATAAGTAACCTTATCCTAATTGGTTTTATTTTGCGTATTTTAATTACTGAAAATTGTTTACAATTGTTACAATTTTATTTCTATTGTATTGCTTGTAAGGACCCTGGTTTGGGTCCTAGGTCCAAAGGATGGATGGATTTAGGCCCAAGAAACTCAAAACAATAAATTTGTAGAAAGTGGGTCAAAGAACTGGGTTTTAGTGAACTTATCAACCAATGAGAAAGATCTTGATGATAAGAGAAAGGATATAAACTAGTTTAGATTCTAGAAAATTGTCCTCGGCCTGATCCGAGGAGGCTGATTCTCTTCTATTTATGTTCCAGTTAGGTTACAATTTTTGTTCTAGAGAACTACAGTCTTCATCCTACACTTGTTGATCATCCAGGCTAATACTTGAGTGCTTGTCCCATCAGACATCCCTTCTGACTTTCTGTGAGTCGCGGTAGCCAAGGTAACACTGTTCAGGGGTCTTCTCCACATAAATGCGGCCAAAAAAGCAGCTGCAGTGCATTTAATGCGATGGTAGCAATTAGATATTTTTGAGTTCTCATCGTCCTTAGGCGTTTGTGGCGCACGTCCTTGTCACTGGAGTTTCCTAGAAGATCACCTTGATTGTCGGAATATATACTTGAGCTGCATTCATCATATCCGATGAGGAGTTCCTCATCGGACTGCCTTCCATTCGTTCCTCACTTATGGGATTTTAGATTGGAATCCTTAATAACTAGTTGTCTCTCCTCGGACCATTCAACGTCCTCGAATAAAGCCCAAGACCCAATATATGATTTTGGGCCCTTGTCCCTACAATAGCCCCTCAAAACCTCGGTTTTTCTCTCTCATCCGAGGAGAAAAAATGGGGTTTTAACTTTTAGGAGATAAGACCAACTGATTCTTTGATTCACACGTGTGGGAGTATGGTTTTTCGTGCTTCATAATTGCTACTGACGCTTCGTAACCCACGAGGCGTCATTAACTGCTCCAGGCGTTCCCCGTACCCGATGATGAGGCGCCAATCTAACGGCTGATATTTTTCCTAGAATTTTGAGCGGGAGTATCCCCACTCATTTTCTCCCTCTTTATAAAGCGTCGAGAGAAATCATTTTCTCTTTATTTCTCAAGTCTTCAAACGCTCCAGAGATTCAAAGCCCTCAGACTCACCGAGCTCTCTAAGTTACTAGACTTCCTATACTTTTCCTTCGAAAAATCCTTGAAAGTTTTCTAAGAGTTTTAAGAGATTTAAGCACACCTTAGTTCTTGTAAGTTTCTACTTCTTCGAATTTTTCTTTCTCCCCTCGGTCTTTCTTCTCAGCCTTCCAGTTTTTGATTCGCCCTTTAACTTGTCTAGATGGGTAGATTCAAGCATCTAGTAAACTCCCCTGCCAAAATAGAGGCCTTTAAGGATAAACACCACATACCCTAGGAAGTTGCTCTTCGATATTGTTCCACAAAGCAAATAGTGACACACAGAGAGATGGGGGAAATCATCATCCCTATGATAGCTTTCATAGAAGGAGGGATGACTCTCCCCATGAGTAAGATAACATGAGATTACCTCCTCAACCATAGGATATGCCCCCAACCTTTTTAGGGTCTTAGGTTGTGTTGATGCTCTCAACGAGCATCTGCGCTTAGGTCTCACCTGGCACGATGTGGTCCACATGTACGAGTGTCATTCCCTTAACAATGCAGAATTTTGCCTCAAATCCCGATCTGATGTTGTCAGGCTCATCTCATGCCTCCCCAAATCTAACAAGGGGATGAAAGACGACTATCTGATTGCTTCGGGGGCGTGGCATGATGGCCTTCGTTGCTCAGTCCGAGAGGGAGAGGCAGGTGGGATACCTTAGTGTTAGATTCCTTAGCAAGAAATTTAGATTCTTCAACCCTAACCATGTCATTACTTCCCTTTAATTTTGCTTTCTTTTGATGATGGGTTCTAACTTACTAACCATGTTTTGCTCCTCGGCTACTTTTGTAGATAAAAGTCACGTAGCGCCCCGGCTCAGTCATACCAACGTCGCAACTCTCAATTATCTGCTGAGGTCAAAGATTTTCGTAAATGAGGACAGACAACTGCGGGCTGTCCATTTGATCTTGGACTTCCAGCAAATCTCGGAGATATATCAAGACGTCGGCAACGCCATAAGAGCAGGTGACCCGAGATTAGCTCGGATTGACGTTTCGCGGCCAAGTTTCTTAGCCCGAGACGACCTTCCACCAGTTGTGCTACCACTTCAACAAATTCTACCTGAGGTAGCAGTAGTACCCAATAAGGAGGTTGCCTCATCACGTCTATCACTAGAGGAGGAGATAGACAAATTCCACTTCGAAGAAAAAGAGAATCTAGGGTGAAACAGACGCCGATTCAACCAGAAGATGGCCGTCTACTCTAGGGACGAGGCTTTGATGTGTAAAGTCTTTCCCTCCAGTTTGGGGCCCGTGGCCATGAGGTGGTTCGATGGGTTGAAACCTAACTCCATAAATTCCTTTAAGGAACTTACGCAGGCTTTTGGTTCTCGCTTTATCACATGCAGTAGGGTGCCTCGCCCTTTGGATTCTTTATTGTCTTTGTCCATGCGGGAGGGGGAGACCCTGAAAACGTACTCGGACAGATATTGGGAGACGTATAACGAAATAGATGGTGACTTTGAGGACGTGGCCATCAGTACTTTTAAGGGCGGCTTGCCTACCGAGCATGGATTAAGGAAGTCTCTCACTGGTAAACCGGTCACCAGTGTGCGTCAGCTTATGGATCGAATAAGCAAGTACAAAAGGGTTGAAGAAGACCAGCAGCAAGGAAAGGGTAAAACAAAGGTTAACCCTCAGGAGCGTAGGGATTTCAGGTCGGACCGATTCAGTAACAATCGGCCACGGAGAGACTTCGTCGGGCAGTCAGATTCCTCCAACGCCCAAGCAGTCAACGCGGTATTCCGAGAACCAGTCAGTAAGGTCTTGGAAAAAATTAAGAACGAGCCATTCTTTAAATGGCCGAACAAAATGGCTGGGAATGCGATGAGGCGCAACCAAAGCCTTTATTGCCAATATCATTAGGATCAAGGACATACTACTGAGGATTGTAGGAATTTATGGGACCACTTAGATCAGCTGGTCCGAGAAGGAAGATTGAAGGATCTATTGCATTCCAGTAGCCAAGCAGGACAGACTGGGTTCGATTCCAGAAGAGGGGCTTCCTCAGGCCCACCCCTGGGAACGATAAACGTCATCTTCGCTGCCCCCGGAAGAACAGGATCCTGTCCGTACAGAGTGATGTCTGTGGCTCGGTCGTTCGCCGAGGACAGTAAGCTTGAACCAAAAAGAATCAAGATGGAAACACAACCAGTTCTGGGTTTCTCAGACGAAGACAAGGTCGGAACTATCCAACCCCACGATGATGCCTTGGTAATTACACTTAGGATAGGTGGGTATGATGTTAAGAGGGTGCTGGTGGACCAAGGGAGTGCCGTGGAGGTAATGTATCCTGACCTGTTTAGAGGTTTGGGGTTAAAGTCCGAGGACCTAACTGCCTATGACTCCCCTCTGGTCAGCTTCGAGGGAAGAACCGTTATGCTAAAGGGTCAGATTAGGCTACCTGTGCAAACCGGTCTGGAGGTGGTAGAGGTTGACTTTATTGTGGTGGATGTTTATTCTCCGTATACGGCTATCGTGGCTAGACCTTGGCTTCACACTCTAGGGGCTGTCTCCTCCACTTTGCATCAAAGGGTGAAATACCCTTCCGAGGGTCAGGTTAGAGAGATCCTTGGAAACCAGTCCATGGCTAGACAGTGCCTGGTGGCGGCCATATCACATCAACCTGAAACTGAATCGCCGATGGCCGCGGAGGCAAGTTCATAGCAATTAAAATCTCTCGAGTTGCCTCTCGACGGGCATTCCGAGGAGGCAAAATGTGATGATTTAGAGAGGATCATTATAGGGGATGATCTGGAGAAGTATTTCCAAGTGGGGTCCTAGTTGCCGCCTCAAGAGAGAGAAGAGTTAATAGAATTCCTTAAGAAGAACGTCGATGTATTCGCCTGGAGCGCTTATAAGGCACCGGGGGTGGACCCAACCTTTATCTGTCACCATTTAAATGTTAATCCGTCCATTACTCCGAAAAAGCAACCACCTCGACGTCCGTCCAAGGAGCATGCCGATGCCGTTAAAGAAGAGGTGAGAAAGCTTAAGCAAGCAGGAGCTATCAAGGAGGTGTTCTACCCTGAATGGCTGGCTAACACAGTGGTGGTAAAGAAAAAGAATGGCAAGTGGCGAGTGTGCGTGGATTTTACCGATCTAAATAAGGCTTGTCCAAAAGATCCATTCCCCATGCCACGAATAGATCAGTTGGTGGACGCGACGGTGGGACACCTTCGGATGAGCTTCTTGGACGCCTTCCAAGGATATCACCAAATACCTTTAGCCTTGGAAGACCAGGAGAGGACTGCATTTGTCACCCCCATCGGAAACTACCATTATAAGGTGATGCCTTTCGGTCTAAAAAACGCGGGATCAACCTATCAAAGGATGATGACGAGAATGTTCGAGCCTCAACTAGGAAAGAGCATTGAGGTCTACATAGACGATATGGTGGTCAAGAGCAAGGTGGTATCCAAGCATGTTGATGACCTCGGAAGCATCTTCGAAATCTTGAGGGAACACAAGTTGCGCCTAAATGCGTCCAAGTGCACGTTTGGTGTGGGATCGGGCAAATTCCTGGGATACATGGTAACACACAGAGGAATCGAAGTCAATCCCGATCAGATCAAGGCGATTAACAATTTACACCCTCCTCGCAATCCCAAAGAGGTTCAGAAGCTTACTGGAATGATTGCCGCTTTAAATCGTTTTATCTCTCGTTCAGCAGACAGGTGCCGGCCTTTCTTCCTCTTGATGAGAAAGTGGAAGGGATTTGCGTGGTCCGAGGAGTGCTCTAAGGCTTTCCAGCAGCTTAAGGAATATCTTTCTCGGCCTCCGATCATGTCCAGTCCTCAGGAGGATGAGGTCTTATTCGCCTACATAGCCGTCGCTCCCCATGCTGTGAGTCTGGTGTTGATTCGAGTTGACAGTGGTGTGCAACGGCCGGTTTATTACGTTAGCAAATCGTTGCATGAAGCCGAGGTGCGCTATTTGCCATTGGAAAAGGCCATCCTGGCTGTAGTCCATGGTACGCGGAAACTCTCCCACTATTTTCAGGCACACTCTGTCATCGTCTTAACTCAACTCCCGATTAGGGCTGTACTCCGAAGTGCTGACTATACAGGCAGGATAGCTAAATGGGGTACAATTCTAGGGGCTTTTGACATCAAGTACATGCCTCGCACCTCCGTCAAGGGTCAGATCCTCGCAGACCTGGTGGCCGAATTCGCTGAAGCCTCGTTAGAGAATGTTCCAGCACCGCAGCACATGGATGAAAAATCGGTTGGCGTCATCTCGCTCCAGGAATCCCTATGCTGGAAAGTGTACGTCGACGGTGCAGCGAACCAAAAAGGTTCTAGATTGGGATTGGTCCTAATCTCTCCTGAACAACTAACAATTGAGAAATCGCTGAGGTTGGATTTCTTAGCCACCAATAATGAGGCCGAGTACGAAGCTCTGTTGGAAGGAATGAATATGGTTCAAAGGCTGGGGGGAAAAGAAGTAAAAATATTTTCAGACTCCAAATTAGTCGTTGGTCAAGTGAAGGGCGAATTAGAGGCAAGGGATGAAAGAATGCAGAAGTATTTAAGTCAAGTTACACAGTTGCGATTAAAATTTGAGTCCTTCAGTCTACTGCACATCCCGAGAAGCAGCAATTCGCATGCAGATTCTTTGGCTACACTTGCAACCTCCTCGGCGCAGAGCTTACCTCGAATTATCCTCGTAGAAAACTTGTACAAGCCCACAGAGGAAGGGGTAAAGGTAACCCAGATTTGCTATGTCCAAGTGGAACCTAGTTGGATGGATCCCATCATATCATTTTTAATGAAAGACCTCTTGCCTGAAAATAAATTGGAGGCAGAAAAAATACGAAGAAAGGCACCTCGTTTCTGGTTGTCCGAAGACCGAAAATTATACAAGCGCTCTTTTGCCGGACCATATCTATTATGTATTCATCCTGAAGCGACAGAGATCATCCTAGAAGAGCTGCACGAGGGGATTTGTGGGAGCCACACTGGAGGCAGATCTCTATCTCTTAGAGCGGTCACACAAGGCTACTGGTGGCCAAACATGCAAAGAGAAGCACACGAGTACGTAAAGAAGTGCGACTAATGCCAGCGATTCGCACCAAACATACACCAACCAGGGGGGATCCTTAATCCAATAACCAGTCCCTGGCCATTTACTCAATGGGGCCTGGATATTGTCGGGCATTTCCCCAAAGCAGCTGGAAACAAGAGATATTTGCTGGTCGGCACTGACTATTTTACAAAGTGGGTCGAAGCCGAGCCTTTATCAAACATTAGGGATGTGGACGCTAAGAAGTTTATTTGGCGGAACATCGTTACTCAGTTCGGGGTCCCTCGTACTATTATCTCGGACAATGGTCTTCAGTTCGACAGTAAGGCCTTCAGGAGATACTGCGGCGAATTAGGAATAACGAATAGATATTCCACCCTAGCTTACCCCCAAGGGAACGGACAAGCCGAGGCCATTAATAAAGTCATAGTAAACGGACTGAAGAAGAGGTTAGATGATGCGAAAGGAAGATGGGTGGAAGAACTGCCGCATGTCCTATGGGCCTATCGAACCACGCCTCATAGATCAACGGGGGAAACCCCCTTTTTAATGACTTATGGTGTCGAAGCTGTCATTCCTTTGGAAACTGGGTTCCCAACGCTAAAAAGCAGTTCGTTTAGTTCAAATAATAATGATAATCTGCTGGAAAGAAGTTTAGATCTCGTTGAAGAGAGGAGGGAAAGTGCACTGGTCCAATTGGCGTACTACCAACATAAACTTAAGCAAGGATACGATGCTAAAGTGAAGTTAAGGCCACTAGCACCTGGTGACTTGGTCTTGAGGAAAGTTCTGGGCACTGCAAAAAACCCAGCGTGGGGAAAGCTAGGGCCCAATTGGGAGGGACCATATCGCATCACCTCGGAAGCAGGTATAGGGGCATACTTCTTAGAAGACTTAGACGAACGTGTAATACCTCGTCCTTGGAATGTAAATAACCTGAAAATGTATTATTACTAATAAGAATTTCCTTTATTATTAAATTCGTGTGTTGTGTGACGAAATAGCTTATGTTTTCTATAAAGGTGTTTAAACAGAACCTTAGTCATGCCTGATGTTCTCGGACCAGATGCTTTAGGGAATTTAATACACTTATGTCTGTTATAAAGGTGTTTAAACAGAACCTTAGTCATGCCTGATGTCCTCGGACCAGATGCTTTGGGGAATTTAATACACTTATGTCTGTTATAAAAGTGTTTAAACAGAACCTTAGTCATGCCTGATGTCCTCGGACCAGATGCTTTGGGGAAATTAATACACTTATGCTGATTATGAGAGTGTCTGAACAGGAAGTTAACACACCTTTGGGTTACTAGGTAATAGCATTCCATTAGTATGATCGAATAAATCTTAAGTTATTGCAAGGCCCTCTGACCATGCACGATTGAATTAATTTCCTAGTATTTTCTTTACATAATGCATTCACTGGAACTTAAACTATAACGAGTCCTTACTGTTATTCTTTATTACGAAAACTACGAGCCTCGAAATAAGAACATGTTGTGGTCATCCATTACTTAGTATCATTACTTAGTATATAAAGAGGAAATCATTTCAAACTCTAACAAAAGCAAATGACCAAAGTATAAATGCAAAAGATAAAAAAGATAAGTTCATTCTTTAACCAAAAGTAGAATAAGTACATCATGAGTGTTTGCTGGAGCTACACTTAAACAAAAAAAAAAAAAAAACAACAACAACAATTTTGTTACAGCTACTTTTTCAAAGGCTGAGGGTCCTTTTCAGGACATACAGCTTTAGTCTTGGTACCCTCAGCCTCAGACTTTTTCTCTACTGCCTTGGCTTGAGAAACAACGTCCTTGATAGTAAGAGAGTCCTCGGCAGATTTATCTTTAACGACTCCCCTGGAGGCCTCAGCAGCTCCGACAGGGGCACTTGCTGTAGCTATCTGCTCTGGAGGAGGGAGGGGCAGACTAATGGCAAGCGGAGGGCTGTTCGGAATTTCCCTAATGTGTTCAGGGAAAACCACGCTCTCAGGTCTCCTCAGCTCCGAATCAGCAGGAACCCCTGCACAATTAAGTGCCTCCCCCCAAGTCTCTGTGCAATATTCCCTGCACACCTCAGCCACTTCCTCAGCTAACCTCTCCTCCGTTTCCATTATTCCGCGTTCGTATGCCGCTTCCTCCGCAGACTTAGCAGCTTCCATCGCTTTTAGTGCTGCCTCCTTAGCCTTCTGCAGTTCAGCTTTCAGGCTTAGCACTGCTGCCTTCTCGTAGCCAGATTCAGCTGGGTCGTATATAGCTGTTTTCTTTGGTCCTCGGCCTGGGCCTCGACGTTTTTTAGCCCAGCCTTGGCGCTTGAGCATTCTCGCTCTGAAATCTTTAGCTTCTCGGCTAGCTGCAACTTCTCCTCTTTAAGGCTCCCTAGGCTCTTCTCAACTTCACGGTGAGAGTGGGACTCAGCCTCACATCTATTCTGAGCATTTCGAACCCACTCTTCGGCCACGTAGACTTGTTGAGTGACTTGCATAACAGTAGCAAAGAAGACATGTATGTAAAGGCAAGTATAATAATACTGATAAGATGCATAACTTTATAATGTTCAAATCATTACATAAATCTAACTTACCAAGGCAAGATCCTTCTTCAACGACATGAAGAGCTCGGGCTGCCTAGTGCGCCTAAGGGCCTCCATATCTCGTGGGAGCAAGAGGGGCTGCTCTAAAGCCTGGGCCAGATGGGCTGAGTGACCTCTCTGGGCCTCCCTGATTGTGGCATCCCATGGAATCTGAGCCCCATCCAATTCAATCCGAGGGGCCCAGAAGCGCTGTTTTCTCCGCACCTCAGCCTCTTCTCTGCTGTCAACAGAGCTTGCCCTATTTTCCTTCGGGTCTTTAGTCTTCTGTTGTTTGGAGCCCCTCGGAGGAATCACCTCGCCTTCTTCGATCTCCTGCACTGGCCTCTTCTTCTTCAGGTCAGGAATGGCGCGAAGTCCAAGATCAGCAGGAAGAGGAGGCGGAGGGGGTAGACTGGCAGGAGCCAAGGCCTGAGATGGGCCCTTCATGGCTCCTTTCTTGCCTTTGTTGGCTACCAAGCCTTTTAAAGATGACCTTTCCTTCGGACTCATTTCTCCGTGTTCTTCTGAACTTGAATCTACTCGGGAAACAATAAGTGCTGGCTGGATGGCTACGGAGAGTCTGTCGGCGTCGTCCTCAGAGTCCGAGAGCTGCACCGGCCTCTCTAGTCTACCCTCTTCTCCTTCAAAGTAGAACTGATCTATCTCCTCGTCTAAGGACGCCCGTGAAGAAGCTATTTCCTCTTCTTCTTCGACTTCAGCTCCGAGAGGGACCTGTTGTAGTGGAAGCACAAGTGGAGGAGGGATTTGAGAGACGGGTAGAATGACAGGAGGAAGGTCGTCTCGAGACAGAAAGTCAGGTTTTGACACGTCGATACGGTTAATCCGACGATCACCCTCTCTAATAGCGTTTCCAACCTCCTGAAAAATCCTCGAGATGGGTTCAAAATCTAGGACGAGGTGGACAGCTCGTAGTTGTCGATCCTCGCTCACAAAAATCTTCGACCTGAGAAGGTAGTTGAGAGCAACCACGTTGGTGTGACTTAGCCGAGGAGCAACAAGTGTTCTATCTGCAAAAGTAACCAAAAGGTCAGGTACGATTGAACAACGAAAATCTATTATCAAAAGAGATTGTAATGGGGAAACATGGATGGAGGATAAAGACTAAACCCTATGTCAAGGGATCTAACTCTAAGGTACCCCACCTGTCTCTCTCTCCCGAGTTGGGCAGGGTCGACCGTCGTGCCATGCCCCTGAAGCGATGAGGTAGTCATCTTTCATCCCTTTATTGGACTTGGGAAGACACAAAATGAGCCTCACAACGGACGACCTGGACTTGAGATAAAATCCTCCGTCGGCTTGCGAGTGGCACTCGTACAGGTGAACCACATCATGCCAGGTGAGGCCCAAATGAAGATGCTGGTCCAGAGCATCGATACACCCAAGAATCCTAAACATGTTGGGTGCGCATTGGTGAGGGCATAACCTATGATTTATAAGGTACTCTCGGGTTATCCTACCCATTAGAAGGGTCACTCCCCCTTCTATAAAGGCTATTATAGGAATGACCACTTCTCCGGCCTCTCTAGGTATAACGACCTCTTCTGAGGAACAATACCGCAGGCCAACCTCCTGGGGTATATTATATTTCTGCTTAAAGGCTTCTATTTTGGCTGGGGAATCTACCAGACGCTCAAATCTACCCATATTTTACAACCTAAAGACATAATGGATGATTTTTAGAGGGTAAGGAAACAAATAGGGAGGCCGAGGAGACAGACCGACAAGCAAACTCTAATACAAAAACTAAACAGACTTACAGGATTACAAATGCTAGTATCTGAAAGCTTTCTGAGAAGACCTTCGAAGACCTCTTACGAGAAATAACGACAAAGATTTGGGAGTTGGTGTTTTTTAGAAAGATAGGAGCGTTAGAGTTCTCTGGAGCGCTTGAAGTTTCTTTGGAGAAGAAGGAAATGATTCCTCAAGGCTTTATATTAACAGAGAGGGAGAGGGGAAATTATCCCGCTCATAATTTCAAGGGAAATATCAGTCGTTGGATCTGCGCCTCAACCGTTGGATGTGGGAGACAAGACGCCTCCTGGAGTAATTAATAACTGCTTCGGGGATTGCGAAGCGTCAGAAGTTATCACGAAACGCAATTAAGTCACATCCCCACACGTGCGAATTAAATATTCCGTCTTTTTCTCTTGAAAGTCAAAACCTCACTTTTTCTCCTCGGATGGGAGGAAAAAATTGAAATTTTGAGGGGCTATTGTGGGGACAAATAACCAAGAGTCACGCATCTTGGGCTGTGGGCTTGGTCCGAGGAAGACTCATGGGCCGAGCAATGTGGCAGTTATTAAAGCATTCTACTTTCAAAAGATTCGCACATAGGAACGGCGATTCTGTCCGAGGAGGGTATAGTCCTCGGATAAGAAGATTTCGGTTCAAGGATGAATCCCAGTGGTTGA
>JARYZH020002524.1:0-15255 GCA_030021035.2 Notholithocarpus densiflorus
GGAGTTGCACCTTGAGAGAGTTTCTGATTTTGATACTCCTTTCTTACACTTTAAGCCTGCTGAAGGTCCCCCCTACCTCCCTACTTATTTCTGAGTTATATTCCTTAATATATTTTTTTCTTCTGTTAGTCTCCTACTTTGGCATTTCCAGTCTTATGAATATGTACTTTGTGCAGAGGTTGGTAGTATTTTAAGGCAATGTTCGGCCTCCCAGTCTACATGCCTCTTGTACCAGGAACAATGGAAGGATGTGTGGTGCACAATTGAAAATATATATCAAACTGTAGTGCATTGTGGTAATCTATGGAAGGACACAAACAAGAGTCTGGGGAAGAGGAGGGCCTTTTCAGAGCTTCTAAAGCTGTTAGAAAGCAGTGGCATGTCTAGGCACAAGTCTATATTTATGGAGGTAATCAAAATTGGATGCTGGGATATTAGTTGTTGTAATCTATAGCTCAGATTGTTTGTGCATTATTATAAAGGCTAAATGTTTGTTTTCTTTTTCATGACTGGCACTTTATAGGGCCAACACAAATCTTGGTGGTTCCTTGAGCCATCATATGATGTACAGCATCTGCTCCTGACTCAAAGTAGACTGGCTCCTGGAGCTTTGGACGTTGCCGCTGCCAGCAAATTTCAAAGTTTTCCCCATGAGACCTTGGTTGCTGAATGGAAAACCGCCAATGAGTACTACTTTAAGAGCATAGCATCAGTGCTGCTTCTGCAACAGATTTGCCTAAACTCCCACAAGGATATTACCCGTGAACAGGTAGATCTCTAACTAAATATCAACCGAAGAGACCTTTTTAGTTTGATTTTGTTTAATCAACTGATTTCTCATGCTTTATGTTCCGTTGCCATATTAGGTAGTGTTGCCAACTTGATACAATTTCATTTTTCTTTGTGATATCTTGCTTGACGTGGGAAACCTGATTAATTTACCTATGGGGTGAATGCTAGACTTTAATGAGTTTGTACATCTAAAAATCACTATTATTGTCTCTCTGGTCAGGCCTTGCTTGCCTGTCCAGTTTCTACACAATTATTTAAGAAACAGTTAGTTCCAAGAGTATATATAATCCTCCTGTGTTGATTTCTTGTTTTTTTTGTAGGTTGATAGGTCGGGGGCTTTTCTCAACCAGCTCATTGAGATACAGCAGAAGCAGCAGGTTGCTGTCAATGATTTTGCTAAGCAATTGAAGCGCTTGAGGGAATCTGTATCTACATTGGAAAATCTCTATCCAAATTCTTCAACCACTGATGTTGAAACTGTTAGTGTGTGCCATATCAAAAATAAACATGGCACCTTGAAATGCCTGTGGCAGCAGAAGGTAAGTTTTCAGTCTGGAATGTGGCTTGGCAAGTTTGTTATAATTTTTCCTGATATTTTGTTTCACCTTTCTCATAAGCTTAAGATATGAGAATTTTTCTTTGCAGGAACTCTTTGATGGTTTGTGTGCCATGCTGAATGAAGCATCGCTGGTGCTAAGAACATTTGAAGATACCCATTTGAACACTTGTCATGGTGTCAAAGCTGCAGCAAATAGGGTTCTTGCTTTGATTGGAAAATTTGTTCCTGATTTTCAGAAATCTAAGGTGCAATATTATTGTTCCTTTGTGTTTTTCTTTGAAGACAGTATTTCTTGGACAATTTTGATGATAATTCTGTAACAGGAAGCATTGGATTATTACCTTCTTGGCCAAAACAGATCTACAGCAACACTAGCTGGTACCTCACACTGTTATGTTATTACAAAACAAATGGAACAGTTGGTGTCTCAAAACTTCCAGGCCATAAAGAAGTTTGAGGAGCATCTCTTAGCTTTCCAAAAGCAAGATGTGGATTCAAGCTCAGTTATAGAAGTTTTGTTCAGTCACTTTGAAGTGGTGTTTAGAAAGGTATCTTTTCTTGTTTTGTTTTTCCTCCTTTCTATTCGTCTTCTTCTACGCTTCTTTTGTTGTTTGAGCTCTGAGCAGGAATATAACTAGATTGTCCAATCTTCTAACCTGCTGTCTGAAATAGAACTTACAAATGTTACTTGAAAATTTTTGCAGGGAGAATTGATGGAGGAAGAGTATAATTCCATGCCGTCAATCAATGAACATACTGAGGGCAATAGTTCTGGGTTTGTTGAAGCCCTTAACAGTACTTTTGAACATATCACTGATGCATTGCGGAGATTAGGTTCATCAAGTTCTGGACAAAACCTTCCAGAAGAGTCAGTGGGGAATATTACCTCTTGGGAATTTCTGTTTGACTCATTTGTAGTGGATTTAAAATTGGATCTATTATGTGATAAGCTTCTCAAAACTATGTTCTATGCGGTAAGTTACTGGCTGCATGCTTTGATTTATTGTCAAGTCTTTCCCATTTGTAGATATATCTAATCTGGTTAATCATCTGATTGGCTGTGCTCAGGAAAAACTCCTGAATCATTCTAGCATTGATATTACCAGTAATTCCCAAATTGGAGCACAATTTAAGCATCTACATGTCTCTTTGAACATAATTTTGAACTTTGGCGATGCACTCCTGCAAGATCTTTTAGCTATGTATAGAATGGTAAATTCGTTGCCTCTTTGCTCAAAACTTGGCATTTCTTTTAATTTTGTGTGAAGAAATTTTTTTCTTCAAGTGTCATATTGGCCAATTTTTCTGTGCATGTGAAAAACAATAGTACTTGTTTTCTATTATAAATGAAGATTCAAACAATAGGATGACTCCTTTTTTTTGGTTCGAATTTTACCTGTGCAATTTTAATTTTCTGAATTATTCATGGAAGCAAACTTCAAATTTATGAAATACAATAACTAAAATCTGTATTTTTCCATGCAGGTTTCTATGGTGACCCATGTGCTTGCAAGTGTTTTTGCTTCTTTATTTTCAAAAGGATTTGGCATCTCTGCCGAAGATCAGGTGGATGATGGTACTCGTGATAGATCTGAAGATGCAAATGGAACTGGTATGGGAGAAGGTGCTGGAATGAATGATGTCAGTGATCAGATAACCGATGAAGATCAGCTGATTGGGGCATTGGATAAGGTACAGCATTGAAACATATTTGAGTTTGCATAACTTGGTATTAATGCCTTTTTCTTTCTATTTCATTAATGCTTTGACTGTCTCATTCTTTTCCATTAAATGTTTCTACAGCCAGGTGAAGAGCAAGATGCCTCAAATGAAGTCCCGAATAAGAATGAGAAGGGGATTGAGATGGAACAGGATTTTGCAGCCGATGCACAGAGCGTTAGTGAGGACTCTGCAGAAGATAACAATGATGATGATAGTGAGGATGAGCAGTTAGAGTCTGCAATGGGGGAAACTGGTGCTAACAGTGAAGCAGTTGATGAGAAACTTTGGGATAAGGATGAAGATGAACCACCCAGTAATTCAAATGAGAAGTATGAATCAGGGTCTTCTGTTAGGGATAGAGATACAAGCTCTAGGGAGCTTAGGGCCAAGGAAGATAGTGCTGCTACTACTGATGAACCTGGAGAGCTTAATGCTGATGAACCTGGAGAGCTTAATTCTGATGAACTTGACAAACAAGATGATGAGATTGGAAGTGAGGACAATCTTGCTGACAGAGAGAACATAGAAGACATGAAACTGGACAAAGAAGAAGCATTTGCTGATCCCACAGGGTTAAATCCTGATGAGTCAAATCAGTGTTCTGATGAAGATATGGACACAGATGAAAAGGAGGTTGCAGATTCTGTGGAGGGCGCAGATCCTGTGGAGAATGAGGAGTCTGATGAGAAGGGAAACCACGAGGAAGAAAATACAAATGCAACAGATGAAACTATGGGAGAGGCAGAGGCAGAACAAGTGGGTGGAAGTCCTGAAAGGGATGATCCTGGTAGAGATCATGAAGAGAATGTTGAGAAGAATTTAACCAAACCAAGTAATGATATGTTCAAGCCAGGAATTTCTGATCTTATTTCTGATCATGTGCCCAATGCAGAATCTGCAACACAACCAAAAGGTGACTCTCAGGCACCAGATTCAAGAAATATAGCAACACAATCAAACTGGTCTAGCGGCAATGATGCTCAAAATGACTTTGCTCCTTTAAAGGGCTTACCTTCCACTAATACTACTGAAATGGATATTGAGATTGCTGACTCATCAAATAGTGGGAGATTCACTGACGATCAACCAAAAAGTCAGTTCCCTCAACATGAACCTTCATCTACTCAGAAAACCCAAACTAATCCTTACCGGAATGTTGGGGATGCACTTGAAGAGTGGAAAGAAAGAGTCAAAGTGTCTGTTGATCTTCAGGCAGACAATACAGAGTCACAAGGTGAGATCAAGGATGCAAATGAAGATGAATATGGATTTGTGTCCGAATTTGAGAAAGGGACAGCACAGGCCTTGGGACCTGCAACATCTGAGCAGGTTGACAGAAATGTCAATGGAAATAAGCCGGATGAAGATAGTCTTACAGTGCATAGGGATGACCTTGCTGATATGGAGATTGAGAAGCAAAATTCTGAAGCACCCCCTCTCAAGAGCTCTGCCTCAATCCAAAGAAGTAAGATTGAAGAGCATATGCAGCTCACAGATTTGGAGAAGTCACCTAACGAGGGATCTGAAGAGGTTCAAAGTCTTGATGATGATAATCCTGGAAGCCTTTCAGAGAGTTTGGTCTCTGTCAAGAAGTCTTACTTGAGTGAAGGCATACATCAATTCAGCAAACTTTCTGTTGATGATGAGCTGGGAAAGGCCCAAGATCCTGAGGAAGTTTCCAATGATGTGAACAATAATGCTACTGCTCTTTGGAGGAGATATGAACTGCAGACGACAAGGTTATCCCAGGAATTGGCAGAACAATTGCGTCTTGTGTTAGAGCCCACTCTTGCCAGCAAGCTCCAAGGGGATTATAAAACTGGTAAGCGTATTAACATGAAGAAGGTAATTCCATACATTGCAAGTCATTACAGGAAAGATAAGATATGGCTGAGGCGGACCCGACCTAACAAACGTGATTATCAAGTTGTTATTGCTGTGGATGATTCCCGTAGTATGTCTGAGAGTTGCTGTGGTGATGTTGCCATTGAGGCTCTAGTAACTGTTTGTCGTGCCATGTCTCAACTGGAAATGGGAAACTTGGCTGTTACAAGCTTTGGAAAGAAGGGGAACATTAGGTTACTGCATGATTTTGATCAGTCGTTTACTGGAGAGGCTGGGATCAAGATGATCTCCAGCTTGACATTCAAACAAGAGAATACCATTGCGGATGAACCGGTGGTTGATCTGTTGACGTATTTGAACAACATGTTGGATGTAGCTGTGGCAAAGGCACGACTTCCATCTGGACAGAACCCATTACAACAGCTTGTCTTGATCATTGCAGATGGTCGGTTCCATGAGAAGGAAAACTTGAAGCGCTGTGTTAGAGATGCATTGAGTCGGAAGCGTATGGTTGCATTTCTACTTCTAGATAGTCCGCAAGAGTCGATCATGGACCTCATGGAAGCATCCTTTGAGGGTGGAAGCATTAAATTTTCAAAGTATATGGATTCCTTTCCCTTCCCATATTACATTGTGCTAAGGAACATTGAAGCACTTCCTAGAACCCTTTCTGACTTACTGAGACAATGGTTTGAGCTTATGCAGTATTGGAGGGAATAAATTTGTTGGATTGAAGAGTTGAGTGACACAATTTGACTTGTAAATGTGCAAAGTTTGACGGGCACTAGGTGTGGTATAATGTAGTGTTCAAAACCAGGAAAAAATTGATGTTATAATTTTAGATGGCCTGTACCTGTACAGTATCTCAAATGCTGCTTAACAAAATTATGTTATCAATAATAAAGGTTATTTATTGTGTCAAATTGCTTGGCTATTTTCTTTGTTTTGGAGCCGGTCTTTTTTGGTAATATTGTTGGACTTGTAATGTCATTTACATTGTTATATTTTTTTGGTGATTTCGTCAAAGGGTGGACTGGAGGCTACTATGGAAGGAATCCTTTTGAGTTTGGACCCAATATAATATTCACCTCCACCGAATTCTAAGTTAAATTTTTGACACAGCAATGGGAGGTAACATTAACATTGCTATAACTGGCTTGGTCTGTCATGGCCATTTATAAAATATGGACTAGTAAACACCAAGGTTCCTATTCATGCGAGTGCTCTTAGTAGGTTCTAGACTTTTGACATGGTAAGTTCTTCCTATTTGTATCTTTAACTATTGAAGCTTATTTCGCTCGAAAAGGATATAGGTGGCTAACAAGCCTTCCTAGAGACACAAACATTGAGAAATAATAGGGTTTGGTGTTTTTGCACTTGGTTGATATATATATAAATATATATATATATATATATATAAATATATATATTTGAGGTATGGGCTTGAATACCACTTACACAAAAAAAATTAATTAATTTTTTGATATGTTGATAATTATGAAGTTTATGTTGAGATGGTGATCCCAACATTTTGAGATTAGGACAAAATTTAATTTAAATTAATTTATATTTTCCAACTATATATGAATTTACTGACATTTTTTTACATATTGAGATATATGAATTTACAATGGTGCGCGATAGTATATGACAATTCTTTAACATACAAGCAATTGAGGAAATTTTGTACTGAGCCTCCCATTAGCGAAATTTTCTATTATCATAGGAAAATTTGTGGGCTATAAAATATAATTGCGTGCTATTGGAAATGAATAATTTTTATCTGAGTTAATTTGATTTATTTTATGATTTAGATTAAATATTATAAAATTTAAAATGATGTGAATCATGAACATTTTGTATAATATTAGATTTAAGAAATAAAAACTTAATCGTAAAATGAAATGCCTCCATGTAAAATGAAATGCCTCCATTTAGAGTGAAACGTGTTGTTCACAATCAGTGGAGGTTGAATGACTTTTAAATTTGATTTGATTATTTGCCTACATATAATATTATTGACTGTTAAAACTCAAACTTTACTTTTTCTGAGCGCGAATGAAGTCGAGCTTGTGAGAGAGATCGACTCCGAGCTTCGATTCCAGCTTCCTAACGACGCCGTTTAAGCTGCTCAGCGAGTTGTCGTTTTCCAACTTTCTTTCTCTGATGGTCTGTTTGGTTGCCGAGTAAAACAGAGCGAATAGAAGGGAAAGAGGAAATGAAAGGAATTTTATAGCCTTCGGTGTGCTTGGGACTCTATTTTGTTGCCGAGAAAAAAAAAATCATTTTATAAAAGCCTCTCCGCATTGATTTGGTCCAGGCCATCCCAAGTTCCTTTGATGCTTTCCCTCAAAAGAAAAAAAAGAAAAAAAAAGAAAAAAATAGTTCCTTTGATGCTAACTAGCTAAAAACACCTCAAGTTCTTTCATTATGTAGTACAGATAAATGCGTTTTTTTTTTTTATAGTAGTATTTTGCTACTACCGTATACTTTTGGTGTGATAGTCATTCTACAAGTAGAAAATTCTTGTGAAGTGATTGGGGAGTAAGGGTCGGAGTTCAAGTTTTCAGGAGTGAACTTCACACACATATACATTTTGATTAGGTTAGAGTAGAATTTCTATTTTCTATTATATTAAACTATTAAATTTTCTGCTGTGTTATACTGCAATTTCACTTTGGTTAGTACTAATAAAGTCTTCCTCTTGTAAACTTTTGACAAGTGTGAGTACTTCCTATATTTATCTTTTAACCCTTATTTTATTTTATTGAGGCTTGAAATTAATACTATTTATTATTTTAATATATTACGTTATTTACTGGTTATAAAGCCAAAAAGGATGTTAAAAATGCTAAAAAGCCAATTTAACAACCAACATACAAAAATACTTACCACATTAAAAATTTTGACACTCAACTAACAACTCACTATAGATTAATGTTATAATAAAATGATACATTTTTATTTGTTGGGTCCGGCTTGTGTCCAATGGCCAGTGGCCACTGGACCTATTAGGATATGGATACGTGTCCAGTCACTACAAAAAAAGAGGGCTATAGCTGCATTTCAAAAACGAAGCTATAGACCCTAAAAAACGCAGCTATAGGCTATAGCTGCGTTTCCAAACACAGCCTATGCTGTGTAGCTATAGCCCCTGCGGGACCTAGAGCTGCGTTTTTAAAAACGCAGCTCAAACCGGGGTTTGTAGCTGCGTTTTAGACACCCTATAGCCGCGTTTTTACACACCCACAGATGCGGGACCTATAGCTGCGTTTTGTAGAAAACGCAGCTATAGACCCAGTTTGGGCTGCGTTTTTTAAAACGCAGCTCTAGGTCCCGCATTGGGTTTTCCTGTAGCCGCGATTTCAAAAACGCGGCTATAGGTCCTTTTTTTTTTTTCTTCCTAAACACAATCCTGCTCAAACAAGACCTGTAATTCCCCTGCAGAAACTCAGATGCAACCAATTGGAACCAACAAAACAAATTGCCTACACTCAACAATTCCCAACCAATTGCCAGCAAACAAAACAAGTTCATTGCCAAAAGATTAATTACATAAACAAATAATTACATGAAGCAAAACAAGTTCGCAACAACAGATTTTTACATCACAAAATGCATATCCCTCAAGGATTGTTTACATCACAAAAAATTGTCGGCAAGCATCATGGTGGTAAATCTGAGCAGGGAAATGCTGTTATATTTAAATTTTCATTGGCTTAAGTATTGAGCAGGCATATAAGTTAATAAGAATAAGTGATCGTGTTGAATTGGTGCTAGAACTAGAAGTGGTAGACTGATTCAGTCAGGTAGTGAAGTCACTAAGAGAGCTCACTCTTGTATGGCAATTGTTTTTGAGAAGGCTTAGATATTAAGAGACTTAATATATAGAAGGCTTTTGAATTCATGAACTTTATTTGACAATAAAGACTATTAGATAATCAAAGAGACATTCACAAATCCCCCTCAAAATTTTTACCTACAAGGAAAAAAAAAGGGTAGTGTCATTGGTAGTGAATGTATTGGAGTCATGATGAATGGGCATCTTGTTAAGATTGGCTTGAAATTTTTGTATGAGTAAGACAACTACCAAACCATATTATCTATTTTATTATATGGCAAAAGGAAAAGAAAGAGCAAGAAACCCTTCTATGGGCCCAAGTGTATTATTGAAGTAATAAGAGTCCATCTAAAAAAAATATATATTTCAAAAAAAAAAGGCTGCTTATTAGTTAATTGATGGAGTTTCTTAAATACACATCAATGTCAATTAGAAAAAGTTTGCTTTTTGTTTTTTTTCTTAAGCAGAAACGTTGGGAAGAAAAAAATATTTTTATTAGCAGAATGATAAAGATTAAAAGCTAAAAAGACTTTGGACACCATTCATGTAGTTGACTGTAAATAAAAGAGGAAAAAAAGAGAGCCTCTACAATAACAGAACAAAAGGAAGAAAAAGAAAAAGAAAATAAAGATAGCAACCCCTTTGATATGAGAGTAGTCGGTTCTTAAAGTTGGAAACTTTATAATAAAGTGAAAGTAATACAAAGACTAAGACTAAGCAAGCCCATCACTATGATTAAATTGTCACGTGAATGGGTTGACTGTTGGCCACTGCCATTGTATTTTCTCCTAGGCAAACAGACAGTTAAGGAGTGGTTGTGTTATTTCATGAAGGACTTGAAAAAGTTAGAGCTAATAACTACAAATTCTTGATGAACCCAAATTTCATTTGGATATGTACCCATGGAACTTTGCAAATAGTAAATGGACATATCTTGCCACTAACTCATGCAACACAACAAAAAATAAAATACAGTCAAACAACTTGCCTTGCATGTGAAGATGACTTACAAGTATTGCAAATTTAAAAGCTGACCAAGTTGTGGAACCAGTTGACCAGAAAGATTTGCAGTAGCCAATTCACAATAAGCAAATCAAGCTATTAAATTCTTAACCTGTATATAGAAAAAGAGATGGAACATAAGTAACATACAAATCAAGTTTGAGAGAACTATAAATCAGCACAATGTAAGAGAAAGATAGTAGAAGGAAAACAGAAACAGAGGAGAAGAAACAATAATGAAGATGATGGTGTAATGATAAAATATATATGTGTTTATAAGTAAAATAATGTTATGGAAAAGAGGATGTTGATCAATACACAAAATGCGAATTGACCAAGCATTTGAGCAATGAGAATGATAGATTAAGAGATCACAATAATTAACAGCAGTTATATTCATTCTTGAAACAATGTACAATGTCTCACACAAAGCATTTAGATCAAATATTGAAGATTTATTAGAATGTTTGCCTTTCCTCAAGGTATGACTCTTACTACAGAACTATACAACAGAAATTGATAACAAGACCAATCAAAACAGTCAAAGAACAACAAAAGCAACTCAACAACTGAGTATCTCAAGACTCACCTTACCACTAACGCAAACAATCTCTCCCTTTTTATGCTTCGCTTCAATACTTTTAAGAAAAGGCTGAAAAGTAAAACGACTACCACGAAAAAATTTCTTCAGATGCAAATAAATTGTCTTCTTTTCCTTACTACCAACATCATCAGCTGTATGCTCAGGATTTGATTGATTTTCTGCAATCTCACAGCCTACAACCACCTCAAGAAATGAAAAAGAATAACTAGCTCTTATTCCCCTGCAGAAAGAATGGTAAGTGTTATCTTTATCCTCAAAACAAATAAAACATAAAACATGAAAAATCATCTCGCTATAGGTTCTCTACAGTTACTATTACCAATCCTATAAGAATAAATGCAAATAAAATGGTTGCACTTGCATATCTTGTTGATGTGCTAAAGCTTCAGTACTCAGTTCCATAAGAACATATTACAAGAATTTTGTACACAATATATCATGTTAAAAAAAAAATTTCTCTTTTGAATAAAAATTTTCAGTTATTTATTAAAAATAACATTTTTCAGTTACTTATCAAAATATATATATGTGTGTGTGTGTGTGTAAAAAGATCAAACGGTAAAATAAATAAATAATGGAATGAAAAATAGGTCAATGTTGATGTGGAGATAAAAGAGTTGTTTTACATGAAAAAAAGACTCAATTGCATACAAGCGGACAATTTGGACTGTAGAGAAATGGTTATGGAAAAGAGGATGTTGATCAATACACAAAATGTTATGGAAAAGAGGATGTTGATCAATACACAAAATGTGAATTGACCTACTCCTAAAGGACTAAAATCCCAAGCTCAGAAGACCTAAAAAGTCACAAAAAGAAGATGAAAGGATGCTACAATGAACTCAAGTGGCTTGCTAGCGACTAACCTAGCTAAACAACTAGAAAGAACATAAAATAAAATAGGATTTGGCTTGTAAGTATGTAACATAAGGAGGTTTAATAAGATCATTACCATTGACTGAAGAGATGTAACTTTCAATTTCCTCAGAAGAGCAGCAAATTGCACTAGGTTCAGTATTGTTATAGTCATACAAGCCTGGCCTAGTGCTCTCAAATACAACCTCAATCTGATTGAATTCACCACTCCAAGCAGTAGCAAACCAATCATCACAGGGCAAATACAATAGCCAACTGTGCCTCACAACAAGTTTTGTGCTACAGAAAATTTTACATTGAGAAGTCTACTGTGGCAGAAGACAATTCCCCAAGGTTTCCTGGGGGCTCATTCTATCTGAAACAAGTTGTGGGGCTCAGTCAAAGTCACAATACAGTTAAGGAGTGGTTGGTCCTTATATATCACATAATTGGTCCTTATAATTTTCAGTGCATCAAAACTTACAATTTTTTCATCCTTAATTATTTACATCTTACCGTTAATTCACCAAAAAAATCGACATACTTTTGGGCAAAAAATTTGGCAAGAGTTGTAATAATCAATAGTGTAAACGGCATCGAGAAACCCATTTGAAAGAACTAAGAACCAAAAAACAGATAAAAGAGAATTACAACATTCTTGTTGCGGGTATTCATTAAAAATTCTTAATCCACAAAGAAAGAAAATATGCCATGCGGACTTAAAAAAAAAAAAAAGCATGATACCCATTTACAAATCTATCAACTCTATTAAACCCAAAGCCACCACCAACGCCAAAATTTGACACGCACACACAATCGGGCATCATAGCCATGTTCAATGGACAAAATTTCACATGGGTTTCGATCGGGATGAATAAACTTTGGGGGAAAATCGAAGCGTACCTGAAAGGGGTTTTGATTGGAGCCGTTGGAAAGCCATTTTTCCTTGCGTCGGTTAAGTCGACGAATGAACTCTCCTCCTTACTGAAAATGGCGCGAACAGAAAAACGATTCCTACAAATAGAGAGAGGATCGATGAAAGAGAAAGAAAGAGAGGATCTATGAGAGAGAGAGAGAGAGACAGAGAGAGAGAGCTTACCGATTGATAAGGGAGGCTAAGAGGCGTGAGGTTTGTGGGTATTGGGTTGAGAGCACGGCGGCGAGAGGTTGAGAGCACGGCGGCGAGAGTGAGAGCACGGGAGCTAGGTTGAGAGTGAGCTGAGAGTGTTTTTCAAAGGTTTTTTTCAATTGTGTTTTTTTCAATTAGGGATCGGGAGCTAGGGTTTTTTTCAATTTATAGTAAACCTAGAGCTGCGTTTAATTAAACGCAGCTTAAACACGTCTGAAGTTGCGTTTAGTTAA
This sequence comes from Notholithocarpus densiflorus, assembly GCA_030021035.2. NCBI lineage: Eukaryota > Viridiplantae > Streptophyta > Magnoliopsida > Fagales > Fagaceae > Notholithocarpus > Notholithocarpus densiflorus. The sequence continues at coordinate 12,583 of JARYZH020002524.1, forward strand.
ACGCAGCTCTACAAATGTTTAAGCTGCGTTTTCTAAACGCAGCTCTGGGATATATTGGGAAAAAAAAAAAAAATTCTCCGGATGGGTCTACAGCTGCGTTTTTAAAAACGCAGCTTCAATCTTATCCAGTTAAACGCAACCTCAACATCACAAAACGCGGCTTCAGAGCTGGTCTATAGCCGCGTTTAGTAAACGCAGCTCAAATAGCACCCTGTAGCTGCGTTTTTCTAAAACGCAGAAAAACGCAGCTCAAACACAACCTTGAAGCTGCGTTTTTGAAAAACGCAGCTCCAAAACGCAGCTCAAAAGCGCATTTTTTGTAGTGAGTCTTGGACACTTGTCCGCATCGCAACGTGTCCAGTGGCACTGGCCACTGAACACTGGACACAAGCTTCACCCTTATTTGTCCCACTCATGCCTCCTTTATTTTCGGTCAGTTTTGCTTCTCTCTCTTTCTCTCATGGGTTTGGGTCAACTGCAAACGGATCTTATTAATTTACAATTTTTTCCTTATAACTTATTGAGACTTCCGTATCCGTGAAATTGATCTCTGAGGGTAACATCTATTTGCTCTCAGTAACCCAAAAAAACAAAAACAAAAAACAAAAAATCACGATCAGATGATGTATCAGTGTTGACAACCGGTGGAGGTTTGACAACTTTTAAATTTGATCATATTTTACATGTATTAGGAGAGAATTGATGGATTGCTTTTCATGTTTTCATAAATATAAAATAAAATAAAAAAAGAAAAAGAAGAAGAAGAAGAAGAAGAAGAAGAAGAAGAAGAGAGAATTGACACATTGTTTACCTGCTTCGGATGAGGTTTACTCATATATGTTAGATAGAGAGAAGTTGATGGGGATGATAGCCATTAGCCGGTCCTTGAAAAAAAAAATTGTAGCCCTTTATTCAATTTCACTTCAGATATTATATATTTTAGTGACCACTTGAAACAAAATTTAAAGTTAGTTGGAAAGGTGGCTTGATGCATTTGGAGGCTTTAGGCTAAAACTAAATTGATGAATTTTATATATTTAAATATGACTTTTTTCTTTTTTAAAAAATTTTAATATTACTTAAATTCTATTATCTTGTTTTAGATGTAAAATTACTAATTAGCCATCTCTCTCTCTCTCTCTCTATCTATATATATATATATATATATATATATATATAGTTGAGTAAGCTTATAGAAACAAAAAAATTGATAAACTTTTCATACTAGTTGGTGTGGCAGCTTGATAGTAGTAAGTAAAAATGTGATATTAGTAGCGGACACCTAGATAAGAACTAGTAAAAGTTTACTATAGTAAAAGTTTGTCAACACAACTGTGTTATGAAATTTTTTGTATATTGCTTTTTGTTAGAAATACTACATTCACAACATTTTCACAACAAATCTAAGGTGTTAAGTTATTACTAGTTTTAATTTGAATTCATCGCTGAAATTATTATTTTTTCCTACCAATAACTGTCAGTAACAACCTGACATTTAAGATTTGTTGCAGAATATTTTGTGGATGTAACATTTCCTTTTTTCTTTATTTTTATTTTCTTGTTTTCTATTTGATAAAAAATATTATTTTATTTGTTGACTAATATTTAGATTTAATTAATACTATTATAATATAAGAAATAACTCTATTGGTTAAAATTTGGAAGATTCAGGGGATTAACTCATTCACCTATGGAGTATAGAGCTGGCCCTCCTAGCTGGTAATAAGAAAACACGACATATGTGACTGTCGTCATCGGAAGCAAATAAACAATTCATCTAGTCTTTCTCGTATTCGTTGGCAATGTAAATATATATAAACCACAACTTTTGTTTTGCTACGTACCAGGAAATTCAGTAGAAATTTCATTAATGTCTGCTTTGTCAATTTGCTTGTATGATAAAAGAAATGTCCTAAGCAATAGATTATTATATTGACCTGTGAACTACATTCATCTATTTATATATATGCTTCTATTTTGGAATGTCAGATACAATCATACAATACAAAACCTAACAATCCCCCTTCCCCCACAGAGAGAATGGAAATAAGGCATGAAGAAGATGCTATAATAGAGCTCTACAACGCATCCATGAGCGGATGTACAACCACATTATATAGGTTGATCCATAAAGAGCCAAACATCCTTAACAAAATTTCCCTCACTTCTATGAGTGAAACTCCATTACAAATATCCACTTTAGTTGGCCACCTTGATTTCAGTAGAGCTCTTCTACTTCTAAAACCCCAACTTGCTGTCGAGTTGGACTCCCATAGACGTTGCCCCCTTCACATGGCTTCTGCTGAGGGCCACATTGAGATTGTCCAAATATTGTTACGTGCAAACAACAATGCATGCTTAATTCGTGATCAAGATGAGAGAATTCCTCTCCACTATGCAGTCATGAGGGGACGAATTGATGTTGTGAGGGAGTTGATCACTGCGCAGCCTGACTCATCTCAAATTGTGCTTGATGGGGGTGAGACTGTTTTGCACATATGTGTTAAATACAACCAAATAGTGGCTCTTAAATTTCGGGTGGAATCTTTGAGTGACGAAGGGGATTTTCTCAATTCCAAAGACCATGATGGTGGCAATACTATCTTGCATTTAGCTGTGATGCTAAAGCTAACAGAGGTAGGTTTTTTTCATTGCATCTACTTATATATAATT
>JARYZH020002525.1:0-15250 GCA_030021035.2 Notholithocarpus densiflorus
ACGTTACAAATTAAAAGGCTAATGTTCATCCATTTTTTTGTAAAATTTCAAACCTTAACCTTTTGATTCGTTTAATGTTATATTTTCAAATTAAAATGTGTTTTTCTAACTGCAAATAAAGAAGTGGGTTACGAAAACCTAACCAAACAAAGTTCAAGTGGGTAAAGTGTCAAATTTCAAACTAAAAGTATGGAATTTAAATTCGGGTCAAACTACAATAGATAAGTTGTAATTTGCCCTTTACTTTTTCCATCATTTTCATTTCCTTATTACATGGTTCCCTAGACTACGGTACTGCAATCATTACATTATGCAACAAACACAAATAAAACATGGAATTTATGCATCTTGTCATGAGAATCAACATAATGACGAAGAAAAGAAAACTTTGCCAGTTGTCTGAAGATGTTTGTTTTGCCGACACATAAACATGGTGCATTATTTCAACCAATCAAACTCCAAAACCATACAAATAAACAAAAATTACGCACAACTGGAACAACAATAACTGTTCAATTAGTTGCCCATGGATCCAACTATGGTTCACCGCCAAGCTCCACTCGTAGGTTGTCGTATGGATAGACTTTTGGTGCCTGCTCAATAGAAAAGGGAAATGTCACAATTCAGCATCAGAAAATGAGTAAAACATATACAATGTCAAATACAAAGGAATATACAGACAAGATTTAAGACGACCAAACGCTGACACCAGACTACTTCAAAGACGAAGTACACTCCCTTCACGTTGAAATAGTTTTAGCAAGATAATTGGTGTTGGATCTAGTGATGCACTTGAAATTAGGCTTTTTTCTCTTTTTATTTGGAAAAATGCAAAAACACACGCTGAACTTCTAGGTCAAAATCAAACTAACCTCCTATCGTTCCAATGTGAAATTATAAACCCCTAAACTTTGAGAAATTGGCCAAATTGACCCTTTTGTTATCATTCCATTGATTATTGGCAGAACACTATCACACTCTGTGCACATGACAGCATTTCAATAAACATGTCTTCTTAAATTCAAATATAATTTTAAAAAGTTGCTTAAAAATTTTTCTTCCTTTCTTCGTCTTCCTCCATCTGGTGCCACCATGGCCCAATTTTAAAACCACCAACAACCACCACCCTCTATGGCCAACTAGTTGCCAAACAGCCACCTTTCTCTAACCCCACTGACAGCCCATTAAGCTGATCACCATTCACCACCACACAACCGGCTTCCTCCATTCACTTGAGCACTTTCTCCCTTGGCCAAATCCTCCCACACCGAACACCACACAAAACTAACCAAACCAAACCCCCACAGCAGCACATCGCTGAATAATCACACCCACAGCAACAACACCACCACCACACCAATTTTAGCCACACTCTATTGTCTCACCAATCAAACCCACAAACACCATGTCCAAAACCATCATGCCCAAGACTCATCCACCACAAGACCCCTGCCATGGAATTCCATCAAATCAGCCAGCCATAAGAAATCTCTGCCACCAGCCTATGCCTACACAAAAAAAAACTACCACAATCCAACCAACACCGAGCACCCATGACACCCCAAGCCACAGTCAACATCCCAAATCATCCAAATTGCCACCCAAAAGGCACAATTGCCAGTTGTGCCATTCAATGCCACTACCACCTTGGGCTTCTAATCCTTCATTAAGCAACCTCAATGATCGCCTACCAAGCCCTCCTTCACCAACCTCAACAATCCAACCAAAATACTCAAGCATGAGACAATTTCAAAGTCAAAATCCTTCAAATCAATCCCATCAGGTGAAAAAAATAATTATGATAAATAAAAAAAATAAACACCATCAACCAACAGAGCACCACCGTAAATCCAACGGCACATGACACAGAATCGCCTAGCCATCAACCTTGTCTATTGTTTTGTAATTTCTTGGCCCACAGAGAGAGAGAGAGACGAAGAAGAAGAAGAAAATAAAATGGAATTCAAAATAATTTTTTATTTAATTTAATTTAAAATGAATTGTTTATTGAATCCAACCACTCATTCCTTTCTTTTGCCCAAGATGACACATTTCAAGAGGTTCTAATTACGAAGACCAGCTTCATTCCTTTCTTTTTCCTGAAGTGTCACATTTCAATGTGCAGGAGTTGTAGATCACCTTCATAACATTAGATTATTGTACTTGATCATCCTTTTTTCATTAGAAAGATCAACCCAACTTGTACATTAGGTTCAATAAGTAAGGAGAGAAGTGGATGACTTGATTCTGTTCCATAATTTTAGAGTATATGTTATGCATAATATCTGGTCCCAAATTGATTCACTTGGGTCACATCAAACACAAATTTTGCTATATTTTTAGCTCTGTTAATATATGAACATTAAAGCAAAGTTAAAAACTGCTACACTAAGCACACGAGCATGAAATTTAAAGATAACAATCCAACAACAACAACAAAGCCTTAATCCCAAAATTTTGGGGTTGGCTATGAATCCTCAACATATTAGTTAGGGTCAGCCACATGTTTTCTTTTCTTCTATTCTATAACAATCCAAGATATCTAAAAAAATATTTCAAGTACATAACATTTCTGTTCAAGGTCTATGCAGGAGCTCTAATTTATCACAAACATTAACTAAAAGGAGTGCTTAAAAGACTATTGAATTTTCTTCGATGTTCACGTTAATATTAGCATTAAATTAAGATTTTTTTTTTCCAATTTCTACCATTTCAAATTGGAACCTATTTTCCACACAAAAAAAAAAAAAAAAAAATTATAGAGAGACACTGGGGGAGGGAGAGGTGGGGTTCAAACCTATTTTCCAATAAATAACTAATAAGTAAATGAAGTCTTAGACCCAGCTAATCCAGGTCAGCTACATGAACCCTTCTAATTGTTCAAATCATTGTAATTGAGGAAAGACCTATCTTTTATAGCATCTAAAACCACTTTTTGCATATTTCTCATGTACCTGATTGCACCCCTCTTTGGGATTCTCCAACCTATTCCATTACTCACAAAAGGATTACTACCCCTTTACACCATCAAAAATGGCAAGAAACTCATCCAATGACTACACAAGGCAACAAACTCACTTCCCCTTTTTTTGATATTCAAAAAGAGATCAATAAAGATATAGCAAAGCATAACTAAGTTCAAAATTATAAAATAATAACCTTATAAAATATCATAGAAAATCATTGTATTCTGCAAATTCAAAACACAAAATGAAAGATCAAATCCAAGCTTCTTGTCTTACAAATGGTATCTTAGAAGCTTTATCGTTCCACACAGCCAACAGTCCCAAACCTGCGAAACAGCTCAAACCTCCACAAAGCCAAGCCAATGCTTCATACTGTTTCCAAAAACCACAAAAACAAAAACAAAATGTGGTCACGGTTAATTGCAGCTATCCACCCTAAACTCTAGGTTCATTTGCAAATTACAATACCCACCTCAAGCTATAAACTTTCAAGAGTTTTCACAACTTCCAACACGCAATCCAAAATAAACATTAAAATTAACAAAAATTAATGGACTGATTGGAGTGGATATAGTTGCTTAATGAAAACTAATCAGTTGATTTTGACATATTAGTGCATCCCACTATCCAATTAGCCCACAGATTTGTTGCCAATCAGCTCAAAATTTACAGTATAGGATGGATTTTGCGAATAATTAACCCAAATCCTAAAAGGGCAAAACTTAACGATTGAAATGGAACTATATGACTGCATTGACCAATACAATACAATACAATTGAACCATGTTGAAATTGATAATAAGAAATGGATATGATAATTGGGCAAGACAATAGTGTTACCTTTCCAACAGTATCGGCAATGCGATCTATGCAAGGCTCGGGAAATGGGGTCCCGTTGTCCCAAACTAGTTCGTCATTCACTGGAAGCTGAAACATCAACACAAACACACACACAGTATCATGTTTTTAGGGCTTCGTTTCGAATGCTTTTCAAAACGATTTTGAAGTAAATGGAAGGGAAAAAAATATATATATATATATATATAAATATATTATTGAAGTGTGTGAGAAAGAGTGAAAATCTAGTGATTTTCGGAGGTACAGACCGGCTTGTCAGGGACGATGTGTTTGCCGACGGGGAGGCCCATACCGGCGCGGAGGCGAAGAGAGGAGGCGACGGAGCGGCATACGACGCCGTTTCCGCCCATGATTCTAGAAGCTACGTTGCTCAATCTCCCTGCCATTTTCCTTTCTTTTTTGTTCTTTTTCCCCTGATTTGCTCGTTTCTCTACACTCTAGTACCAAACACTCGCTTTTCGTTTCTTTTCTAGTTGTATATATTGTGATCAAAGGAAATGCGGCCTAAACGACAGCGTCTGAAGTTATCTTCATTACCCTCCGAATTGGGCACGTGTACAAGGTGAACCGGCCCGCTTCAAGTTATAGCAGTCCCCAAAATATATATAAATATATATATATATATATATATCTTTTTTAATTCAATAATTACCGCAAGGGTGAAACGCGGCCTAAACGACAGCGTCTGAAGTTATCTTCATTCCCCTCCGAATTGGGCTCGTGTACAAGGTGAACCGGCCCGCTTCAAGTTATAGCAGTCCCAAAAAATAAAAAATAAATAAAAAAAAACTTTTTTAATTCAATAATTACCGCAAAGGTGAAAGATTTAAATCTTAGATGTCTTCTTCTCTCTCAAAAAAATAAAAATAAATAAATCAATAAAAACTTAGATGTCGAGTCAAGCTAGAAAGCTCTTAACCATCTTAATTTCAATTCTGTTAAGATACTACTCTCTCACAAACTCATCTCATTAGGATACACCAAAATACAAAATATAAAGGAATTAGGTTAAAATTTTAGTAGGCCCATTTGTAGTAGTATTTTGGGTTAAGTAATGTGTTTTTTTTTTTTTTTTTTTGAGAAATGTGTTTAAGTTCAGTGAGAGAATGTATTAAGTGTGTGTGCGTGTTTAGTAGTTACTTTGTTTCTAAAAAATAGGGTTAAAATTTCAGTGAAACAATATGTACTTATTCTTTTAATTTATAATTCAAGGTTCAAGAGAGGAGATTCTTTTCTTCCATCCTAATGCAAGAAGTAAAATGCCAATACACTATTCATTTTTAACATGAGCATCAAATATGGGTATATGTCGCCTCGCATTTAAATTCAACAATTCTTCTAATTTTTAGTTATATGTGAGACATGCAATAATTATTTAACAACTACAGGAGGGTTTTTCTGGTGTCCCGATCCATGTTGTGGTGGGTGTTTTGTAGTTGGTGGTTTTGGGTGAGGGTTTTTTGGATGATGGGAAGGTGGGTGTGGCTGTGAACATGATGGTGTACAAGCTTGTATTGGTGGCAACACGTTCAACATGAAAATCATGATGATGAAGAACATGGCTGTAATCTTTGGACTCGTCATGGCTTTGGGGCTCTACAAGCTTACTACTGGTTCTAATTCCTATTGAGTTTGAACCTAGGATTATATAGCTGAATTTTATGCGGAACCCGTGACTATTTCTTCTGACATGGCTGGAAGCAAAAATCAAAAATGAGGGCCCTATGAAATTAGAAAACTAAATTGCAAAAAAAATGGAAAATTTTAGAGGATTCCCAATAGTTCCATAGAGAAATTAAATTGGAGAGTTTGTAGTGTTGTCGGTACTTTGCGAATATCGAAACCAAATCCGTGACTGCCTGATCAGTACAACTGTGACCGTGTTCGATTTCAGAACCCGTTCAGTTTCACAGATTTCCATGGCTCCTACTGTCTTTTTTTTGCCGTAATTTACTATTTTTATCTTTCTTTTTTTATTTTTTGGTAAATTATCTTTCTTTCTTAGAGTCTTGTTTTTGTGGGTTTCTTTAATTATATATCCTCACTCTCTGTGTGCTGTCTTTTGATAATGATTTTGCATGGTTTTGAACTATACTTCTGAAGCTACAGCAAGGCATGACCCATGAGGTTTAGCAGATATAGCTTAGGGTTTGCAGTGAAGACTTGCATTATTTTTTAGTACATTTCACGATGTGAACACGTGAACGTCCCGTATTTTTTCTTCTTCTTCTTTATCCCAATTATTACAATTATGTACTTTGTATACTCTTTATTGCTACTAGAAACATCTAAAATTAACAATAAAAAGTGATTCACTAGCTCTAAAATTAAATAATATTAATGCGAGTAATATATATAATTGTCCGTTTCTGTTGCTTAGGGAGAGGAAAAAAAAAACTGAAGGCTTCAAACTAAATCTTCTCCCTAAAATATTTATGAACTAGATCACATTTTTTTTTTTTTAATGAATAAGAGTGCATTGGATTTATTCAGGCACCACATGTATATCCATGTTATCTATACTAAACTTTCTTAGTCTCTCGCACGTAATTTTTAATCATGAATTTTGTTATAATTTATCTTATAAAACCCTTCTCGAATAAATAAATTTTTAGTAAATGACAAATTTTAACGTTATTATAGAAATTTACTAAATTGAAATTAAGAATAATAAAAAAAATTATAACTAGCTCAGCTCTACCCCCACCCCAACCCAGTTTTTTTCTCTCCATCACTACGTTTTAGATTTTCTTTACGTATAACTCTCTCCTTCCCCTAGAAGAAAACAACTGCAAATTTTGTAATTTCTAATAAATGATTATTATTCATATTTTAATAAATAGTAATGTGTTTATTGATACTGTAGGGATATTAGGCCCAGTAAAATGTATCGGGCCGGGGGCCTAGCCCAAGGACACCTCATAAGTCCGAGGATGGATAGACATGGGATAGAGGTTAGCACTGATAAATAAAAGAAGGGATTTAGGCGTTATGTTTCAGGGAAGTGATCAGAAGATGCGGTCTAACATCAAGAGTAACGTTCCAGACAGTTCCACTGATAAGGATAAGTACCAAGAAGGAACAGGATATAGGGAGGCTATGAAATATCTGAAGGGAAAGCTGCTACCATCGCATTAAAGGCTCTGCAGCTAACTCTCTGGCCGCATTAATGAGGAAGTGATATCTGAACAGTAACTTTCAGCCTTATAGCTACTACCCAAAGACTTCAGGAAAGTGCTGATGGGACAAGAATCAACACCAACAATTTGATCTGCACGTGGAAGGTGGAGATGAAAGGGGAAGATAGTATAAAATGGAAGAGAGATCCTGAGAGAAGAGGATCGAAAATTAAGAGAAAAACACTGTAGCAATCAGGAATTGAACTTATAATCAAACTTGAGAGAAATATATAAGAACTGATCTCCTCGGACTGTGCCGAGAACGATTTTCTTTAGATTAAACCATACTATCTTCATTTTCTTGTCATCTGAATCCACTTTACTTGTTGTCTGATTCATTAGAGCCCAGTTTTCCAATACACTCTCTACAAATTCATTGTATTGGGCTTTTTGAGCCTAAGTTCATTCATCATATGGGCTAGGGACCCAAATCTGGTCCTTACAGATACTTATATTTATACATATTAGGCACACATAAAAACGACTAAGTATTCATTTAGTAATTTATTTGAATTTTTATATTATTTTTAATTGAAAGTAGACTAAAATATACTTTAAAAAGTGAGGTTTTACATAGATAAAATAAGTTAAATTTTAAATAAAAAAAGCTTTCAAAAAATTCGTGGCAAATGGATCTTAAGCAAACTTTTGTTCTATAGAAGCAATTTTTTAATTATTATCCTTATTTGAAATAGCAGATGCACTTACATACATGCCCCCTTAATGTGCCAAGTGTTGCTTATCTAGCTTTCGGTGTCTAATTGTGTACCAGTAGAGGCTGTACACTTGGACTTGGAGTCGAAATTAGGAAACATCCAAATAGCTTTCTTATACTTTTTCTTTTAGTTTCTTCTTATTTCTTGTTTTTTTTTTCAGCATGAGCTGTAATAATGTGGCACATAGTTTTGATGACACCTTGTGGGTCAATTTTTTGTAATGAATTAGTACTTTTCTTACTCTTGTCTTCTTCTTTCCTTACTTTCAATTTTCTTTAATCTTAGATGTATCTAGAGTGTCCACAGGTTAAGTCGGATCAGGTTTTGGTTGAACCCACTACTTGACTCAATAGCTTCGGTTTTTGAAACGTCAACGACAGGATCTGCAAAACTTGTTCATGAGAGATAAGGTGGCTATCCCAATATCGAAACCGGTGCGGAGAGGAGGTTTTCTAGCAGGGTTGGATGGAAAAAAGATTTGGGTGTCTTTCAAGTACGAGAGATTACCAATATTCTGTCATCACTGTGGGCTACTAGGGCATGATCTGAAGCATTGTGCCAGTTACTTTACAGTCACTAAAAATAATAAGGAAGCACCATGTCAATATGGGGAGTGGTTGAAGGCGAATGGAGGAAGATAGTTGGCAGGAAGAGGGAAGGATATCCGAGTTGACCCGGTGGTGGATGGAGGAGGCCGGAATTCGACCAGTTAAGGAGTGGCAACGGAGGAGGAACACAACAATGCAAACCCTAGCGAACACGTGGAAAGTGAAAAAGGGAAGAGCGGAAATTTAGGGACGGTTACAGATCATGTGATTAATGTCCCTGAAGTCACGGAGGGGGTTGATACGGTTATGGAATGGAAGGCACTGGATTGCATGGGCAATAGCTCACATGATTTAATTCACTTAACTATAGGCAATAAGGAGGGCGCTAGGGTGATCGTGCAAAGCAACGGGATGAAGGAGGGGGCTACGCACGTGGAGGATAGGGTGTGTGATGGGCCAAAAAATTCAAAAAATAGGCCCACTTGGACTAGGTTGGCCCGCATGGACTAGGTTGGCCCGCATGGTTGATGGGCAGGAAGTATCAACCCAACAGAATCCTGTGATGTTGGGTAAGCGAGGGTTGCCTCAATAGGGTGAGGATTCTGCAACAGAGGAGAAGGGGCACACAAAAAAAAATGTGAGAAGCTTCATGGAGGATAAATCAAAAATGCAGCGGCGGGGGTGCATGACCACCCTCGCCAGGCACAATGAGAGTGCTAAGTTGGAACTGCCAAAGGCTTGGGAACCCTTGGACAGTTCGAGGCCTTCGCAAACTTATGAGGGAACAAGCTCCCAAGATGTGTTTCTTAATGGAGACTCGCCTAGATAAGGAAGGATATAACAAGCATTGCAAAGGATTACCGTTTCAGAATAAATTGATAGTTAAGAATCCAAACTCAAGAGGGGGTTTGGCGCTTCTTTGGAAATCTGAGGTGAAACTAGACATGGTCAACTACACAGACAATCATGTTTTGGCTAAAGTTGTGGAAGAGGATGGCTTTGAGTGGTATTTGACAGGCTTTTATGGCTGGCCTGAAGCTAGCCAAAAACATAAATCTTGGGCTCTCTTGTCACACCTATCCACGTTGGTTGAGGGGCCATGGTGTTGCATTGGAGATTTTAATGCCATTTTACTCTCCTCAAAAAAGCAAAGTAAGCACCCACCACCGTACAAGCAGATGGAGGACTTTGGATTAGTGCTGGAATCGTGTAGGTTGGCTGATATGTGTTTCACTTGTTAGGAACATATGTCACTATTTTATGTAATTGGCTTATCTTTTGACAAAACGCATTTTACTTGTATTTGGGTAGATTTAGGATGTGTTTAAATACTTCAAGAAACCATGTTTCAAGATCAAGTGTTGAAGCCTTCAAGTCTGTTCAAGAAAACAAGCTGAAAGTGTAAAAACATTAAAACTCGACAGCTAGCTCGATAGCTATAATGTGTTAAGGTTTAAGAAGTTGTTTCTGCCCGTGTGCTCGACAGCTATCTCGGCAGATTCTCGACACCTCCTATCTGTCGAGGTTTAAGAAAACAGCAATCTGATCTGTTGCTCTTGGGATCCGTGATTATGTGTTTGGGCCTTCTTTTCTCCTAACCCTAAACATATAAAATGATTGTTTTAAGAGCCGTCAAAGAGTTCACAAGTTGCACAAGCATTGAGCAAACTCTGTTCAAGCAAATTGTGACTGGAGACAAAGTTCTTGCCCTAGTTCATCTCTTTCTCTTGAAGAAGTTGTTGTGTATTTGCACCGTAGGGTTTTGTGACCAAGCATCTTCTTGATCTTCATCGCTGGGATGAATTGAAGAACTTTGCAGCCAACAACCTTCTTAGTTGGTGATTGAAGTCACGTACTGGGATCCGCGCATTAGTTAGTCACGTACTTGGGAGCCGTGCATCAAAAGGGGGAACTGTCACTACAGAACAAGTCCAATTGGGTATTGGGGTAAGGGTTCAACTGTAGGTTGGCAAGGTACTTGGGATTCCTTTACTTGTAACCGCTTGTTGTGATAATAGTGGAGTTTCGGGAGTAGTGATTTGAAAATCACCCAGTGGGGTTTTTGTCGTTAGGTTTTCCCCATTCGTAAACAAATCACCGTGTTATTTATTTTCTGTTGCATATTTAGTTGTTTGGTGATTTGTTTGTGCTACCACGCGTTTTGCATGATAAATTGATTAATTAATAACTTGGATAATTAATTAATTAATTTCAATCACAAGGGGTCAATCCGTTTGTGGCCTATCAGCTAACACAAAGGAAAGGTTAGATCGGGCAGTAGTAAACTTGGAGTGGAGGGAGAGGTTTCCAGCTAGTACAATCACACACTTATTTTCTCATGCATCGGATCATGCTCCACTTATGCTACAAACCATGACAGACCACAGGTTGAAAGGCAGAGCGGTGAATGGCTTCAAGTTTGAAGAGGCATGGTTATTATGGGATGATTATGAAGGAATGGTGGCTGACTCGTGGACTGCTGGGCATAGAAGGGTAGGTTCGGCCATGTCCATTATTAAAGATAAAATAGTGAACTATGGAGTGGACTTACATGCGTGGGGTTCCTCAAAAACAAGACCGGATGTGGATGAGATTAAAAGATTACAAGCTGTGATGGAAAACATTAATAAATGTGAGCCTTCTGAGGAGACAAGGGCAGAATATTTGGAAGCTAGTAGATCACTTGATGCACTACTCCTTAAGCAGGAAATTTTCTGGCACCAACGCTCTTGGGTTTCTTGGCTTTAATATGGAGACAAAAATACAAAATATTTTCATTCCAAGGCTTCATAGAGGCGAAGAAGGAACTTTATCCAGGGGATTAGAGATCAACAAAACAATTGGGTGGAGGAGATGGATGATATTGTGGAAGTGGCAACTGAATGTTTTGAGTCCATTTTTAGTTCAGGTGGCAGCAACAAAATGGAAGAATGCATTGACTCAGTACCTCACAAAGTAACAGATGACATGAGGGAAATTTTGTCCAGTGAATATAGTGCAGATGAAATTAAAGCAGCGTTGTTTCAGATGGGACCAACCAAGGCTCCTGGACTAGATGGTATGAATGCCCTCTTTTACCAAAAAATTTGGCATATTGTAGGTAATGATGCGATTGCTACTGTGTTAGATTTCTTGAATTCTGGTATTATGCCACCTGAAATAAATTTTACCCATATTGTTCTCATCCCTAATATAAAGACTCCGGATAAAATTACAGATTATAGACCCATTAGTCTTTGCAACGTAATCTACAAAATTATTTCAAAGGTCTTGGCTAATAGACTTAAGATGATACTCCCACAGTTAATTTCTCCTTCACAGAGTGCTTTTGTCCCTAGTTGCCTGATTACTGATAATGTGCTGGTGGCATATGAAACTTTGCATGCTATGAACAATAAGAGATCGGGTAAAAAAGGCTCTCTTGCTTCAAAATTGGACATTAGTAAAGCTTATGATAAGGTAGAGTGGGGTTTTTTGAAGGGCATTATGTCTAAAATGGGTTTGCCAGATAGGTGGATTGATAGAGTTATGTGTTGTGTGACATCTGCTTCCTTCTCTGTGCGTATTAATGGAAAAGCATATGGTAATATTCGCCCTTCAAGAGGGCTCCGCCAAGGTGATCCCTTATCCCCTTATTTGTTCCTTCTCTGTGCAGAAGGTTTTACATCCCTACTGGCTAGAGCACAAAATGAAGGACGTATCCATGGGGTGGCCGTGTGTAGACGAGCACCTTGTATATCTCACCTGTTATTTGCAAATGACTCTTTCTTGTTTTGTAGGGCTACTCAAGGGGAAGTGCAGGTTATTATTGAACTGTTGCAGACATATGCAAATGCCTCAGGACAATGCATTAATTTTGATAAGTCCTCTGTCTATTTCAGTACAAACACAGCCACTGACTAAAGGGAGAAAATTAAGGTGGAGTTAGGTGTTCGGGAGGTGGACAGGTTTGAATCCTATTTGGGGTTACCCACAATGGTTGTTCAAGCCAAATATCAAACTTTTTCTTTCATCAAGGATAGAGTATTGAAGAAGATCTAGGGTTGGAAGGGGCAAATGTTGTCGAGAGCAGGAAATGAAGTTCTTATTAAAGCAGTAGCGCAATCTATCCCTACATATACTATGGGGGTTTTTCTTTTACCGGTGAAGCTTTGTAATGACCTAAATGCTATGTGTGCAAGGTTTTGGTGGGGGTAGATTGGTAATGAAAGGAAAATCCATTGGAAGAGCTAGAATGCACTAACACAGTCTAAGAAGGAGGGGGGAATGGGGTTTCGTGACTTATGGAATTTCAACTTAGCAATGTTGGCTAAGCAAGGATGGGGGCTATTACAGGAAGAGGATTCTTTGGTGTATGGATGTTTTAAAGCTAAGTATTTTCCACGTAGCTGTTTCTTAGAAGCATCAGATGTGCCCAATAGTTCTTTTGTGTGGAAAAGTTTATTAGCAGCCCAACTACTGCTAAAGAAGGGAAGCTGCTGGAGGGTAGGGAATGGCAACTCCATTCGGATCACGCATGAAAAGTGGATTCCAAATCACCCCACCAACCAAGTATTACAGCAACCAATTGATGTAGATGGTGAAGGGAGAGTCAATATGCTTATAGATGAGATAGTGCATGAGTGGGACCGGGGGTTGAATAGAGAGAAGTTCTCCAGGGATGACGTGGAAGCCATAATTCACATTCCCTTAAGCAGAAGAGATGTACCAGACACTGTAGTGTGGCTTCCCAATAAAGATGGGGTTTATTCAATTAAATCGGGGTATGGTATTGCCAGGTTGCTCTCCAAAGAAACAAACGGCATGGAAGAAAGCTCAGGTAGGCAGAACAGAGGGTTGATATGGCAAAGGTTGTGGAAGCTCCATTTGCCAAATAAGATCAAAATATTTGGGTGGAGGGCGTGCCATGATATCCTGCCAACGAAAGAGAATTTGGCTCGGCGAAGAATTACAGGGGATAGTGTGTGTGAGCTCTGTCAGCAAGGATCAGAATCGGGTATCCATGTTTTGTGGGAATGCGGAGTAGCTAGAGATGTTTGGGCGGGCAGCAAGGGAAGATTGCAGAAAAGTGTGGGTGGACAAGCCGACTTTATCCATTTGTTTGAGGAATTGATGGATAGGTTGTCAAGGGAGGAACTCGAAGCTTTCCTGGTGCAATGTTGGCTCATCTAGAACCAAAGAAACTCTGTTTTACATGGAGGTACTTTGCAGGATCCTTCTCGACTTGTTCAACGAGCTGCGGACCTGTTGGAAGAATATAATGAGGCGCAAGGGCAGTTGGCTATCTCTTCACATATTGAACCGGTGCAGCAGTGGGAGCCACCAGTGGGTTTTTCTTATAAGGTAAATGTTGACGCGGCGGTCTTCGCAGAGATAAACGCACCAGGATTTGGAGTGGTGGTGCGCAATGAGAGGGCAGAAGTCATGGTGTCCCTAGCAGCCAAAGGACCACCGGTACAGGACAGTGAAGAAGCGGAAGTGCTAGCCTGTCGAAAAGCTTTGGAGTTTGCCGTGGATGCTGGTTTCATGGACATGGTGCTGGAAGGAGACAACTCGAGCGTGATGCGGGCTATTTCAACTGGGAGAGCCAATAGATCACGGTTGGGTCATATATATGAGGACATCCAGTGCCTTGCAGCAGGTTTTTGAAGCTTTACTGTTAAGTTTGTTAAGCGTAGTGCAAATGGTGTAGCACACTCACTAGCTCGCTTTGCTAGGAATGTAGAGGATGAATTAGTTTGGCTGGAGGACCCCCCACCACCAGCACTTGAGGCCCTGTATTTTGACTCTTATCGTTTTAATCAATGAATGATATTAGATTTCGCTTTCCAAAAAAAAAAAAAAAAAAAAAAACACCATCGCTCGTCTGTAAATGCTTCAGTCAAGCCTTAAGGATTTAAGAATTTTATTCTTGAGACAAGTGTATTTAGTTTCTTGTGGTGACCTGCTATGCATGTTGATATATATCAAAGTTTGGTTCCTTATCCTAGTCTGATGGTTGATGAATGTGACCGTAGCAATTCCATTAACGAAGATCTCAAAAAAGAACTTCTTACAAGAAACGATTTCCTTTAGTTTCAACGTTACACCCAGCAAGCCATACGTGATGTAAATTGAAGTTAATGTGTACGTAGCAAGAACTCACCAATCTCCTTTGCTAGGAAGACAACATTAGAGGCAAATCAGAGTCGTGGCAACAATGGTAAACCTATTTATAGATGCATTCCTAAATACAATATTGCCTTAGTATCACAAGTCGAATAATTTTGTGCAAAATAAAATAATTTGCATAAAAATTATTTTGAAGTCAAAGAGGATAGAATGGATGTTCTTGAGACAAATGATGAACATCATAGTGAAGCAAAAGATCAAGAGGTGGAAATTGTTGAGAAAAATGTCAAAGGTCTTGATGAAATCAAATCAAATGATTTCAAAAATGAAGATCCTATTATTTTAGTAGGAAGCAACATACCAAAGTTTATTAATTTTATTGGGGTTGAAATATTTAATTGGGTTGTCAATTTCTATTTGTTGAATCTTGTCAGTTGCCTAAAGAAGTAGAAAAAGTTAAGACATTCGAGGTTTTTTTTTTTTTTTTTTTTTTTTTTTGATGTGGTGGATATTCGAGGTATTTGTAGAATGGAAGATTACGGATCCCAAATATGAGCTAAAGGACGTGTTTTACTAAAGAGAGAAATTTGATGTAGGATAGAATATATTGTTTAATTTTTGTTATTTATTATTTTTAATATTTTTGTAATTTTCGAAATTTTCTAGAATATAATCTTATTTTCCTTGTTTTAGAGGGTTTTTAGGATTATTTTAGTCAAACTTGATTCCTTATATGGCAGGGTATTCATTAGAATCTGTTAAGATATTTTTTCATGATATTTCCCTTCTTCTTTTCATGCCTACCACGAATTTGGGTTCCTTTAAAATTTCCTAGACTTTCTAGAGTTACTCTAATGTTTTTGTATATAAAT